>JAWPHD010007112.1:0-134189 GCA_037043455.1 Cyrtodaria siliqua
CCACGACAAACTCAGGACTGGATGAAGAAATACACAACTTTTATGTTATTCAACTTTTTAGTGTCAAATTTTAAAAAGGTCAAAGGTAACAACACACAAACTTACCCAATATTGTCTGGCTTGGCTGTATGCCATAGCTACAAAAGAAAAGATATCTTCATTACACATGTCATAGAAAACATTGTGTAATCTGGGTCAGAAAATGCATAAAAGAACCTCAACTGTTGTTTTTAGTCATGACCAAATAATCAGGAGAGCCAAACAAGTTTATTTTTTCATGACAGTGTGGCAGTAAAATGTAATTGTAGCATGGTTGGTGACATTTCTCTTTGATGAATGCAACGCCATTAAATCGTTTAATTTTAGGGTAACTAAAGGGGCGTGGCTATATACCAATACTACAACTACCAGACAGAGGAAATTTAGAGTTATGGACATCACTCTGACGTAACAGTGTTATTAAGTACACCATGTTACAAAAACAGATAGTCTGTCTCAGCTCATTGGTTATTTAAACACCCCATCTCGGTGTTTAAATAAGCCTACTCGCTGAGACCAGACTATATTTATTACTAAAAATAAAACAAAAGGGGCAAATTATTATACCATTAATGAATGCAAGTTCAATAAAAATAATGCATTTTAAAAAGATTTTTTTGTTTTTAATCCTTTTTATTATTTATTGTTTTCAAATTACCTCCCATATGAAAACAATGACCTTGGCATCAGCCCACTGCTTCTGTATGTGGGTGGCCGAGAATATGGCAGATACTTTTTATATGCGGTGGTGAGAGTCGGCAAAAAAAATCAAGTATGTGGGTCATTGGGTATAAATGATACCCGTGTCTACGGAGGTGGTAGAGATTTTATTTCTATCACTATGAAGACCGAGGTAAGAAATAAGGCACTACATGTATAAACAAATCTGAGACAATTCCGCAACTGCCCGCTTTATTTCTGCTAAGGGAAAGAAACTTTGTTTGATGGAAGTGTTTTTGTTGTTTTGAATGGTGTTTTACAATAATTTCTAGCACGTTTAGGCCATATATAATGGCAAAACGTTTTTTCTGGTAGAGGCAGACCACCCCATTTTCCCTGGGTAGAACCAGTACTGTATACCTCTTGCTGTCCGTAAGAATCGACGCCGGAAGTGAGCAATATCCATAATTGGTGGTTGAATGGAAATAAGAAGAGGTAACCTTATGAGCTAATAACGTGTGGTTTACAGCCATACGTTTCTATATTCAGAGGTAAGTATTCTGGTGCTCAATGAAAACACACCAGTAGATTATATGGGTGTTTAAATTGTATTGCTAAAGTGATTTATAATAATAAGCGCATATTTTGAAACTAAAGGATATTGATTAATGACTGCAAACACTGATTGTCTCAAAATTCTTTAATATGATATATAGTGTACAATTAAAGTCAGACGGGTAGAGAAAACAAAAGCCACACATCTTAATACCGGGTATGTCCAACCATTTTACCGTTCATAGGAAATCATCACGATATCAAGTAATTTCAGATACTAGGTCACACTCAGCTAGAGTTACAGGTGAAGTTATCTTGTTTAAAATAATGTGCTTTGCTGAAATAATGTGTCGTCGGGGTGATTTCATAGGAATGGTAAAAACGGTTGGACATACAAGGTACTAATTTGGGTGACTTTTGTTTTCTACCCCGTGTGACTTTATTAATTGAACACTAGACACCACGGTTTGGAATTTTGAGACAATCAGCGCTTGCAATTGTTAATTAAGATCTTTCAATTTCAAAATATGCACTCACTACTCAGCAATAAAATGTAACACGCATATAAACTACTGGTGCGTTTTCATGGACAGTGAGTATAGTATCAGCTGGTACTTCAGGTATACTTACATTCAGTGTTTTAGGCAGAACTTCAAGAACTGGGTGTGCTAATATGCAAACAGGGTGTGCAAAATAATTTGCAAACAAGCGCTACGCGCCAATTCGCGACAAGTGGATGTCTCTGGGGTAATTTATTTTTACAGATAAAGGTAAAAAAAATACATTTTAGATCATATTTATTCTGTAAATGTATACAAAACATAACAATATTGAGAAAGTAAGAGTTTGGAAGTGTTCTCGAGCAAAAACATTTTTTTTTTTACCCCACCCACTGCCCCAAATATTGGCCGCGATTTTTCAAAAACGGCCGTGCAAAAGACGGCTGCACGGTTGGCTGGCTAATACACTGCTTACATTACACATGTATTATACTGCCACAAAAAAATGTTGCTACCTCGCGAAAATGATTCCAGTGTAATGTAGGAATTGTCCCAAGGACATTGGACAAATAGATGTAAATGTGGTAATCTATTATGTGTTTGGGTGATTTTTTTTAAGATTTTATTTATGTACAGCCTTGCAGTGTCACTTTTGGCACACGTTCACACAGCAACATATGAACTACTTGAATCCAGCCATATCGTAAAGTAAATTCAGAGGTTTACAAACAAAGTGTTCTTGGATAGTTTACTTTTAAAAGATAATTGCAATGAGGACTGAGGACAGACACTACAAGCAACAGATTCAAAAAATTTAATGCGACACTTTGGGAATCAGAACTGTTGGACCAGCAAGCACAAGCTTATCTAGAGGATCTCACCTTCATGCTCTGCAGTTCAGACATAGTCAGATCTTTCACTGGAATCTCCAGCAACTCAAGTTCTGAATGCTTTTTCTGAAATAACAATCAACCCAAATTTCTATAAATATACAGTCTCTAGTTTCATTTCTGCAGACATCTTTAAAGCATAGTTTATATCAAGGAAACAGGATTTGAAAGGAGTTGATTTTACTAATAAAACTTATTAAAAGTATGTTGTAAAAAGCTAAATATGAAATTCGCTTGCCTCCAGAAGGGAAACGAGTCGTTCTAAGAATTTTTCAAACTGTATCTTGTGTGTGTGGATGTCATACCTTTCTATAAGCAAGCTTGACTTTAAAGTCATGGTAGATGATGACTTCCTTGTCCTTCGTCAAATGGACATCAAACTCCACGTAGTCGGCACCCTGAACAGAGACATAAAGTGTTAAAACATATATGATGTGTCTTGAGCAAGTTCATTTTTACATTGTTATAAAACATGTATGGAAATAATTGAACATGTTCATTTTTAATATTAATTTAAAAATTTGAATCTAAACAAGCCTCTAGTGAGTTTTGAATCCTTTCAATCTCATTTAAATCAGACCCTTTATTATTCTACGATACTCTATGCTACAAGGATATGACAAAACTGCATTGGAGGTCACGTCAGATTGACCTTACGATTAACCAATCAGATTTCAGCCTAAGATTAAGCTCGGTATTGAAAGTTAACAATCGCAATAATCTCGGAACATATATTTGCAGATACAAACAGAATGTCCTAAATGTTCAAAAAATGGCCGCGCCTATAATTTTCTTCGTATTCTTGATGTAAAACATGCCATTTAGTGCATTTCTTTGCATTTATCGTGCAATCCACAGCAATAACACATGGTGACTTTAACTTTTTCAGATATATGTGTTTTATGTTTGTTCAGTCCACTCGAGCACCATCTGAAGTGCATATGAAACGCGCGATTTCATTGGTTGAATTTAGTTGATCTTCTCATGAAAATTTATTAGATGAAAGGTCGATCTGACATGACTTCCGAGGCAGTGTTGTCAGATCCTAGAAGTGGAAGGTATCGAAGCGTAATTAGGATTTGATTTTAATGAGATTGGAATCATTTACGCGGTTCACAAAATCTATATTGAATAATTACATGCTGGCTTGATATTCTGTTTATAAATAGCATACAAAGGTCATATGCACAGTGTTTTACCTAGCACCTGTAAATAATTCCAATTTGATACAGTTCACTGCATTTCATTGGTTTAATTACATCACATGACCATTGTTCATACTTTTTTAAACAATTACGTTTTTTTACACAAATATATGAATTCCTGGAATTAAATTATGTTTTCTGAAGATTACTGGAGCTTAGTTTTTAGGATAATTGAGATTCACAGTGACCTTGATATTGAACCGACTTAAGGATAATTTGGGTTCAGTGACCTTGATATTGAACCAAATTTAAGGATAATTTGGGTACACAGTGACCTTGATATTGAATCAACTTTAAGGATAATTTGGGTACACAGTGACCTTGATATTGAACCAACTTTAAGGATAATTTGGGTTCACAGTCACCTTGATATTGAACCAACTTTAAGGATAATTTGGGTACACAGTGACCTTGATATTGAACCAACTTTAAGGATAATTTGGGTTCACAGTGACCTTGATATTGAACCAACTTTAAGGATAATTTGGGTACAGTGACCTTGATATTGAACCAACTTTAAGGATAATTTGGGTTCATAGTGACCTTGATATTGAACCGACTTTAAGGATAATTTGGGTTCACAGTGACCTTGATATTGAATCAACTTTAAGGATAATTTGGGTTCGCAGTGACCTTGATATTGAACCAACTTTAAGGATAATTTGGGTTCACTGTGACCTTGATATTGAGCAAAGTTTCAAGATACCTGCATGGCCAATGAATCAAGAGTGTGAAAACAATAGTTTCATTTCAAAATCCGAATGATCATTCTACTATGTATGTATACCGGTAATAATTAGTTAAGAAGTAAGTCTTGTTACACTTACATGACTGGCTGCATGCTGCAGAGATTGCACTGTGTTTTCTCGTATAGGGGCCAGTCTGAAAACAGAACATACAAATTAATACAAATTAGCAGATTTTTCAATCCCGAATCAAAGTAACACATTTAAGGTAAACACATATTGGTTTATAAAGCTTCAATACAGCTTGGTATGCATTATATCTTTTTCATGTGGAAATACAGCTTACAGTGTATTGCCCGCCTGGCTATCTTTTAATAGTAAGAAGGGTAAAACTCCTGTAACTTATCACATTCATCATCTTGTAGTTATTTTACTTACTCTTTACATGTCATGACATGCTTGACCATTTCCAATCACTAGAGCTCCTCCAGCTTAATACCCCTGACCCCATTCTCCCTTGACCTCATGTCCATTCACAGGAGCTCCTCCAGCTTAATACCCTGACCCCATGCTCCCTTGACCTCATGTCCATTCATTGGAGCTCCTCAAGCTTAATACCTGACCCCATGCTCCTTTGACCTCATGTCCAATCACTGGAGCTCCTCCAGCTTAATACCGATGACTCCATGCTCCCTTGACCTCATGTCCAATCACTGGAGCTCCTCCAGCTTAATACCCCTGACCCCGTTCTCCCTTGACCTCATGTCCAATAACTGGAGCTCCTGCAGCTTAATACTCCTGACCCCATGCTCCCTTGACCTCATGTCCAATAACTAGAGCTCATCCAGCTTAATACCCTGACCCCATGCTCCCTTGACCTCATGTCCAATAACTAGAGCTCCTCCAGCTTAACACCCCTGACCCCATGCTCCCTTGACCTCATGTCCAATAACTAGGGCTACTCCAGCTTAATACCCTGACCCCATGCTCCCTTGACCTCATGTCCAATCACTGGAGCTCCTCCAGCTTCATACCCTGACCACATGCTCCCTTGACCTCATGTCTTATCACTGGAGCTCCTTCAGCCTAATACCCCTGACCCCATGCTCTCTTGACCTCATGTCCAATCACTTGAGCTCCTCCAGATTAATACCCTAACCCCATGCTCCTGTGACCTCATGTCTAATCACTGGAGCTCCTTCAGCTTATTACCCCTGACCCCATGCTCCCTTGACCTCATGTTCAATCACTGGAGCTCCTCCAGCTTAATACCCTGACCCCACATGTCTAATCACTGGAGCTCCCCCAGCTTAATACTCCTGACCCCATGCTCCCTTGACCTCAGGTCCAATTACTGGAGCTCCTCCAGCTTAATACCCTGACCCCATGCTCCCTTGACCTCATGTCTAATCAATGCCCTTCTAGGCTTATACTTACTCTTTACAGGAGTGTGAGTACGACATCTCCGAACCCCTATGTCTACTCTCCAGAGTCCCACTAGCATAATATTTCCTGATCCCTTGAATCCCTATGTCTTAGCTCTCAAATTTCTCAATTACCCCATGCTCCCTCAACCCTGTATGTCTAATGAAACCACTCCAGCCTGATACCTACTCTTTCCAATCTCCAGAATAATAACCCTCTGACCCTAAGCAAGCCCTTCAATCTTTAAAAGTGTCGATTCTTACGGATGGCAGGAGGCGTACAGTATTGGTTTTACCCAGGAAAGGTGGGTGTTTCACCTCCACCACAAAAAAAACAACCGTCATATAAACCTTGCATGTGTTGAAAATGACGTAAAACACAATACAAACAAATCAATCTTAGAGCCTTACTAGCATAGTATTTTCTGACCCCTTTGTTCTCTGTCAAATCTCTAGAACTTATAAGCGTATTATCCTAAGCTTCCTCGACCCCCTCTGTCCAATGAAGCCCCTCTAGCCTAATACTTACTCTTTACAAGCATGTGAGTATGACATCCCTGATCCTCTATGTCCAATCTCCAGTGCCCCTCTGGCAGTCTTCCAGTAATTTTGGTAGGACACGTCCATCTTGAACTTGTGTCCTCTTAATGGCTTGACGAACAAGTATTCAACTGAAAAATAGTAATAAAGAGCAAACCTCTCCTAAAATTGTTGCTGGTAAACAATTTTCAGTTCATGGTGTAATTAGACCTTATATTTCATGGTGTAATTAGACCTTATATTTCATGGTGTAATTAGACCTTATATTCATTGTAAATCATTGAATAATTGTCAATTGTTGCAATCCAGACGGTGCATGAAATTCTGTATAGTGCAGGGTTAAACAATACAATTTTGTTATATCAGGTATCAGAAGTGACATCATGAGATGCAGGAGTGTCACTCATTCACAGGTTAACATTACGGTTAAATGGCCACTGACCATTCCATTTTTGAATACTGAAAAACAATCAGTTTTAGTACGCTTTGGGGTAAGTCTGTTGTTTAATTATTACTTAGTGTTCACAGGGAACCAATACTATATCATATTACAAATATTACAGTGTTCACAGGGAACCAATACTATATCATATTACTAATATTACAGTGTTTACAGGGAACCAATACTACATCATATTACTAATATTACAGTGTTTAGAGGGAACCAATATTATATCATATTACTAATATTACAGTATTTACATGATTTACAGGGAACCAATATTATATCATAATACTAATATTACAGTGTTCACAGGGAACCAATATTATATCATAATACTAATATTACAGTGTTCACAGGGAACCAATACTATATCATATTACTAATATAACAGTGTTCACAGGGAACCAATACTACATCATATTACTAATATTACAGTATTTACAGGGAACCAATATTATATCATATTACTAATATTACAGTGTTCACAGGGAACCAATATTATATCATAATACTAATATTACAGTGTTCACAGGGAACCAATACTATATCATATTACTAATATTACAGTGTTCACAGGGAACCACTACTACATCATATTATTAATATTACAGTGTTCACAGGGAACCACTACTACATCATATTACTAATATTACAGTGTTCATAGAGAACCAATACTATATCATATTACTAATATTACAGTGTTCACAGGGAACCAATACTATATCATATTACTAATATTACAGTGTTCACAGGGAACCAATACTACATTATATTACTAATATTACAGTGTTCACATGGAACCAATACTAAATCATATTACTAATATTACAGTGTTCATAGGGAACCAATACTATATCATATTACTAATATTACAGTGTTCATAGGGAACCAATACTATATCATATTACTAATATTACAGTGTTCACAGGGAACCAATACTACATCATATTACTAATATTACAGTGTTCACAGGGAACCAATACTAAATCATATTACTAATATTACAGTGTTCATAGGGAACCAATACTATATCATATTACTAATATTACAGTGTTCACAGGGAACCAATACTACATCATATTACTAATATTACAGTGTTCACAGGGAACCAATACTACATCATATTATTAGCGTATTTACAAAAAAAAAAAAAAAGAGTCCAATTTCAAATAAACTTCATTTTTCAAGGAGGTGGAGCAACTGCGTACACATCCAATTAGTCTCAAAAGAAAATTCTATTCAACCGTCTTAAACTTCTTTCAGGGAAGTTATCTCTGTTGCACTTTTTTTATTCGCGTTTTTCATGGAATTGCCATTTACTACCTGCGTTTAAGACTGCATAAATGCCGAAAAATATGAACAATACTATTCCATCACATATACATACATTGTATCTGGCCAAGTGGTTTATGTTTCAGGCTGGTAATGGGCATGATTTTATTGTCCCCACTTCTGTGTACGTCTATAGGCAGGACGAAACTATAGCCAATGTGACGTGGGGGCTGGACATTCTCCGGGTCCTCGCCAGAATGCAGGTAGAAATCAAGCTGGAAACCCTGAAACACATGGTATTTACTGAGGAGGAGAACGTTTGCTGCAAGAGGGTCACATGGTCCTTGTTGTTTGGGCGCTTGTTTCAGTCAAAGGTTTTTCAACATTTAAAAAACAGATACATCAATTATATATCATTAGAATGGGAATTTTTAGTTTTAAATAAACAATACCTTATGTTTTGAAAATTGGTTGAGAAATAAACCTTTTACAGCCAATATGATATTTGGATTTGGCTTTTCCACATGTAAATTCCAAATTGCTGGGACATGCAGAAAATTAAAAAAAAATCTCAAAAAACTTTGGTTAGCCTTAACATTTTGCTTATAAAACTTTCAGAGTGTCTAAATTTACATTTATCTAACACATTAAAACTATTTCTTTGGTAAAAATTAAAAAAAAAATCAAATTTTGCAGCAGAATTTTGCATTGTGTTGATAGGGCATTCACTATCAACACAGCTTTTACCCGTGAAATTTTTATTTCTCAACTGATTTTGAAAAGTAAGGTGTTTTTTTATTTACCACTAAAAATGTTTCACTGATATACAACTTATTTAGGTTCTAGTTGAATTTTCTCTTAAAAGTTAAAAAAACCTTTGGCTGAAACAAGCGCCCTGAACTGAAGTGCAATCTACACATTGAATATTTTCCGATATTGACAAAGTGTTTGGTATGTGAGAGAAGATGATCTGCCAAATAAACGTGTTTTACGATGTTTAGTTTACGTTTTGTGACGTTTTATCATTGAATACTTAATGTAATTTATATGTCTAAAACATCTACAAAGTATGCAAAATGTAAAAAAGCCAATTTTGTCAAAACAAAACAAAAACACCATATTCATTAAACCAAATTTGTACATTTGTGTTAATTGCAATGGTATGGTGAAAAGTCAGGAAGCGTTATGCAAACAAATTTATTGGTTAATGCATCTTTTGTATATTTAATGTCACTATGGAATATTCCAGAAACTCCATACAGCCAAGCCTGCTGGAGAGACCACCTGTATAAGGAGATCACTGCTTTAGTTCACTATTATCTGATTATACTGTTTTTAATTAAAAAGCACCCGAGTTATGATTCATTTTTTTGCCCTTTCTTTTAGGTCTCTCTATACAGGTTCGAGCTTGTTTGAATGGTGCCCTGTTTAGTACATGTTAGGCCATATATGACAGTCAAATTTTTTTTTGTGGTAGAGGCAGACCACCCCATTTTCCCTGGGTAGAACCTTTTAAAGACCCTTTCTGAAGACTAGCTCCTTTATCATCGGAGAAGCCAAACAAAAGATATTTATGTGTACTTACTGTATGTTCAGGTTCAAAGGTCTGAATCATGAAACACATGGAGCCATCTAATGGGTAAATAGTACCATACTCCTTCTGTACAAATGGTTTGGACAGACCTTTCTCCAACACCTGAGTAATACAAAGCAAATGGTTTGAACAGTTGGTTTGAATGGTGTTTTTTATCATTTTTAGCACGTTAGGCCATATATGGTCGATTATTTTGTGGTCGAGGCTGAGACTACCCTATTTTTCCTGGGTAGAATCAGTACTGTATATCTCCCGCCATCCGTTAGAACTGACACTTTCTCACTTGGCAAGTCGAGCTCCCAGTGGGATTCGAACCCGCAGCGGTGAGAGACGAGAGTTTTAGACACAGTGTCTTTACTATCCCGGCCACGGATGCTGGTTTGGACAGACCCGGGTATTACAAAATGGTCGTACTGATTCAGTATGAGTACTCTCATGGCATCCATCTGCTACAACGTGTTAATATCTACATTTCACACCTGTATTGTTCTAACCTGTTCTAAATGTGATTATGTATTATTTACACTGCTGTACTCGGACAGAGTACAGACATTTTGGGACTCATTATTAAGAAGTTAGATTTTTCCATATAAAAGTGTAGTCGTACATTTTTTTTATTTCAATATGGATGTTTTTGTATTTTGTCAGAGAAAGAAAAGTAAACCAGTATGAAATATTAAGACAACTCAGCTATAACCATATAGTGTAACAAGGACTGGTATGTGGGGGAAGGGTCCAAATAAAGCTATGTTGGATTAGAAATTATTTATATTGGCATTTTATTTCTGTATATTCTAAGGCATATTTTATGTTTTTTTATGCAATGCGATTAAAAGGTTATTACTGACACATTAATTTAATAAAGGTGTTCAATACCTTTTAACCCTTAACCCGCTACAAATATATAATTGAGTGTTCTTTCTTTGAATTAAGACGATTCCATTTATGTGACAAATGGGTGTTTTGGGGGGAAATGACTGATCAGCAGATGGACATTGTAAACCCTGATCGGTCTGCGAGTTACTATCTGTTAAGGGTGGACTATCTCAACAATCAGATTTCACAAGAGAACTATTATACTTTGTTTAAACCATGTGTAGTGAAAGATATGATGTGTGGCACTTACACTGCTTTTAACAATCATTTAGTCATATCACGACAGGGTCTACTTGCAGCAGTGGACTTACTAGTGTTGCCCCGCTGGAATACCAAGCCATATATACATGATATGAGACCCCACTCAGTAACAGTATTCAGTCCCTTTATATGCTGAACATGCAAGGGAGTTACTAGTATCATTTTTTATGAAGACTTTGGCGTGACCCGATGGGGGATTGAACCCACAACCTCCCGCATGCGAGGCGAACACCCTAACACTATGCCGCCACAGCAGATGTCGTGTATGGTAAAACATACTCACAGAGACAGTAACTATTGCTGTCTATGCCACCACTGCGGATGTAGTGTACGGTAAAACATACTCACAGAGACAGTAACTATTGCTGTCTATGCCGCCACCGCGGATGTCGTGTACGGTAAAACATACTCACAGAGACAGTAACTATTGCTGTCTATGCCGCCACCGCGGATGTCGTGTACGGTAAAACATACTCACAGAGACAGTAACTATTGCTGTAGACGCCACTGTCAGATTTCCGTCATTATCTTCATCAATATTCTCCTGAAAAATTAATAAACTGAAATTTAAAACTATTATAAATTAAAACTATTATAAATCTGTATTATTATAAATGCAGAGAACTTACTAGTTTTGGACAACAACGTTTTTTCTACCATGTGAATTATGTGAAATCTATAAGGACTATCTGTCAAAACAACACACACATTTCTAGAGTCTTTAAATTAATATTAACTTCAACCATCAAAATAAATTCAAGGTCATTGCTTAATTTATCGAATTCAATTCAAGGTCATTACTTAAACCATCAAATTCAATACAAGGTCATTGCTTAAACCATCAAAATAAATTCAAGCTCATTGCTTAAACCATCAAATTCAAGGTCATTGCTTAAACCATCAACATAAATTAAAGGTCATTGCTTAAACCATCAAATTCAGTTCAAGGTCATTGCTCAAACCATCAAATTATCAAATTCAATTCAAGGTCATTGCTTAATCCATCAAATTCAAGGTCAAATCAAATTCAATTCAAGGTCATTGCTTAAACCATCAAATTCAATTCAAGGTCATTGCTTAAACCATCAAATTCAATTCAAGGTCATTGCTTAAACCATCCAATTCAAGGTCATTGAATTGAAAGGTCAGTATATTCACTATATTATTAAATGGCCTTCTCTTTCTGTTAATTTCATTTATACAACCAATCAAATCATGTGTTTCATACCTACTTGGTCATTCTATAAATGTAAATATATATTCAAATAATGCACTCTCTGTGACTGGGTCATAGGTAGTGGGGAGTAACAACTTCTAGTCAAACTGTCAGAATTCATTCAGATGTGATTTAATTGGTTCACTTTAACTCCACCCCCACCCCCCACCTTTTTAACAGTGATGATGAAATGAAAATTAAAAATAATTAAATGTATTAAATGTTCTAATGTATGGTGAATACTCACGTCTCGATGGTCAATTGGTGTACATTTGATGCTATACACCAAGTCTCTAGATTTGAGATTCCACATTTTAATCGGGTTACCATGGAGACGTATATTGATCTGTGACTGTTCAATCAGCCAGCCAGGGGCTATGTGACATCTGCCTCCTGGAATTATCCAATCAGGTATGATGTTACAACAGTTAGGTCAGAGCCAACCAATCAATGACAAGAAATAGTACCATTTGACTGATGTGATCTACTGTACTCCAGGGATTTGCTTTTCTGAATTTTAATCCAAGTTTGAATTCAAATTGCTGAAATGTAACTAAAGTATTATAATTATGCACTGGTTTGTTTGTCAATAGGCAAATTTAAAGCCGAGTCATCCCTGACAGAAAGAAAGAGTGCTTTTATGTATAAGAATCCAATACCAACCTAAAAACGTGTCCATAGAATATGAATGCCCCACTTTAGCACTTCACATATTAGAATTAAACGAAGTTAAGTATGTCAAAGTGGTGCCCTTCTTGCTACTGTCATGTAGATGTTGGTGTGTATAGTTTTATAGCTGTTATTTGTGCGAGAAATTAAACTAGAAGGGTGTTCCGCGGAACACGTGTGTCGCCTGTCAGCGCTTTGTCAGTATAACAAGGATTTTTGGATCCAGATAAACGGCCTTGACAAATTTGCCTGACTAAGTTTTCGTGAAGAAAAAACAGGATTTAACCCATATGGTTACATCTACCTGACAGCACCAGTGTGTGAAGTTGGAAAGCTATATGGCTTCCTGTGTCGGAGAAATGAAAAACTAACTAAAAACTTAAATACAGAATGTTTTTCGTTCGGACAAAGGTATCACAATATGCTCACTCCACTTCTCAAATCTGTCAGTTTTAAACTTTTGACGATTTCAAATATACAGGTGGAGATGATCACCAGCGTGTACAGAAGTACCTGTGGTAAGAATATGTGTATTAAATATAAAATCATTGTATACAATAAATATAACATACATACCACAGATTCCGAGTCCCCATTCAGGCTATAACAAGCTAAGGATGTGAAGACATTTTTATTTAGTCCTGTAAACTTCAGTTTTAGTCTAGATAAATGTTATGGATTGATAAACAGCGACAGTAACATGATTTCACTCTTTGTATGCTACTCGGGAAAACCATCACTCATTGATCTGTCACTCACAAGCTGGTTCGCTAGAAAAATAGAAATTAACACCGCAATCTAAAAATTAGATTTTTTAATTAAACTTCTGTTCCAACTGTATATCTCCCTGTAATAAAGTATTATTGTTTTTTTCAATATTTATGCCATAATAAATAAATTGCTAGATTTTTATCAATTGTTTCTCTTCAAATAGGTAGAAATCAAACAAAACCCTCATCTAAAGATTAAAAACAAAAGCAAGTGATGTGATATTTAACTGCACACTTGTTACTCAACTGTCCATAGCACTGCAATACAGTTTCTCCCAACTAATTATATATTTTTTAAAACGAAAGCCAATAAAAAACGAGAGGTTGTTTTTAGTAAAATCTGATGTCTCCCCCACTGGGGAAAGGGCCATAAATCGCCAAAAAGGTCGAACACGTAGATGATATGCGCAACTAGGTTTGGCAATGATCATCTATACTATGTTTCGTACTAAGTTTCATTAAAATCCGACCAGGGGATCAGGAGAACTAGTCCGGAAAAGTATGTGTATTAAAACCTGTAAAGGGCTATAACTCTGCCAAAAATCATTCAACCGGAAAATGGCGATGACATGCGCAACTAGGCGTGGTACTGATCATCACTGCTGAGTTTCGCTGAAATCCGGCCAGGGGTTAAGGAGACCTACTCTGGACAAAGTTTGTGACATACAGGCAGACAGCACAAAAACAATATGTCACCATCCACAAAGTGGGGGAGACATAATTCAGACAGGCAAGCAACAAACAGTTTCAGGTGTTGATGAAAATCTAGCAATTACTTAACATAGCCTTATAGATATTTCTGCTGTCAGTCATGGAGACAGAAAAGAACATGGTTGTACATTTAGTCTTGCAGACAGTGCATAAGTTTGTGACAATATGATAAATAGGACAGACTGACTGAAACTTACATATATTAAGAAGAGAGAAAACAATGTCAAAGAGGAGAATGAAAGATAAATAGAAAAGAAAAAATTGTTTGTTTGTTTGAATGGTGTTTTACGCCGTTTTTAGCACATTTTAGGCTATATATGACAGTTTTTTTTGTGGTAGAGGCAGACCACCCAACTTTTCCTGGGTAGAAGCAGTACTATATACCTTCCGCCATCCGTAAGAATCGAAACATTCTCACTAACAAGTTGAGCTCCCAGTGGGATTTGAATATGCACTTAGTTTCAGCCCCATTAAGCATTATTCAAACAAGAAATGAAGCTGTAAAGGATAAGGAAGTTTGCCTCTGGCAGTTTTTTCAGTGACACTGAGGACCAGGGCTTTTCTTTTAAAAAATTGTGAAGATGCCTTAATCTGCTCATTTTGTGGGGGGAAAAAGCGCAATAACTGTCTAACTTGTGACAAAGTACTGAAAGATCAATAAAAGCAATATTGCTCATTACCTACATGTACATTCATTGTTTTTGTGGGAGGAGAACACTGTACAACATTTATTCAGCATAATATGGTACATTATAGATAATATTGCTTCTGAAAATGTATCCAAAACAACACAATATTGAGAAAGTAAGAAGGGGAAATGTTTACAAAAAAATAATTGTGAAAAGAATTGTCCACGGTTGTGAAAAAAATACCAATCTTGAATTGTGAAGTAGCTGAATTCGGCCCCTGTTATAGAAGGAAAAAAATCCAATCTCACTCATAATATTGATGTAGTAGTGAATGGGTGCTACATACAATATTTTGTGCCTATATGAAATTCGAAATCTGTCTTCCCAAATTAACACACGGTGGCGGTCGTGACACCCCATTAATTTTTTACATATACATTATTTATCTAGATATTGATTCAGATAATCAGTTTAGTTCTTCTAGAGTGGAAATGCAATTAACTCCTACACCTGTATCTTGCTATACATATTCATATTTGACCCTGAGGACTGACGTGGCGCAGTCGGTAGCGCAGCAGATTTGTAACCGGAGGCCCCGGGTTCAATCCTTTGTGGTGCCACTGAGTTCCGTCGGTATGTTCTTGGGCAAGACACTTTCCCTTAGCCTCATCCGTCGATGGGGACGTAAACCGGACAGTCCCGTGTATCGGTCTATCCTCCGAGCGCGTTAAAGAACCATAGGAATCTATTCGATAATACGAGTAGGGCAGGTTTCCGGATTCCTATGTATCCTTCCCCTCTCTCCGGGGTGGCTCTAAATAACCTATACTGTGTTGATGAGCCGTTTAACAACATTCAGTTCAATTCAATTTGACCCAGGTTTCGTTAATATGAAGATATATACATGTACATGTATATCTAACAAGAACTCCAAGACAATCAAGGGCTCTACCAAATTTTAACGTAAAATGAAGATTTTCAACTCCATTTTGACTTCAAGTGTCGATATAAACCTATATATTTAATTTCAAAAGTTACTGAATGGAAGTGAGAATTTTAAATCAACAAGGGCTATAACTCCTTCAATTTTTTATTTGATTATTGAATATGATTTTGCTCATATAAACAGGTATATGAACATTTGTGTTGATGGCCCAATGATTTTTAAGAAGGTGATGACACAATTTTTTTTCAAATTCAAGTAAAGGTCATATGAGAAATCTTATATTAAATATGTCAAATTAATAATAAAATCAAAGTGCTGAAAGCACTGATGGACTAGGGGCTTTGGAAATTGAACAGTTCTGTAGAGTGTACATGGTGTAAGTGCATTTATGAACATAACTTGTGTTCTGTGTCGAATTTGGTTCTGTGTAGCGGAAAGCGTCTTCTTGAGTTCGAAGGGATCAGATTGTAATTATTATATTCCGACGCTTGCACCGGATAGAAATATGGGCCGTATGAGTTATCCTTTTAGCAAATACATCTAATTTTATTATTGTTTACATATTTTTTTTATTGTGCTATGTATTCCATCATTTATTAATTCGGAGCAACATTATTCATATCTGTACAAAGTCGGATTTGAAAAAAATCTTCTCCACTCGATTAATAGTGATCGCGGGTCATGAAATCAACGCGTGATCAGTTCAATCTCTTGCGTCTGAAATGCCGCTTCTACAGCGTAGTAATACAATTTGTAAATTCTGCAATTATAACATTTTGACAAAGACTTTCTTTAAGATTGTCTGCATTAGGTGACGGATGTTCCATTTTCCCGCTGATATCGCAAATGTTTACCTCTATTCTTTTTTGCTGAAAAATAACTACTTTTGCTCGGAAGCATTGGTCCTTTCGACATTAATATGCAAATGAGCTACTTTATCCCAGGTTTGCAAAGCTGGCTTTACGGGGCCCAAACGGTGTTTATAATATTTCGAGATAAAATATATCATCTTGTTTCTTGTCTTAGTAGAAAAAAAGTATATGCCCAAACATCACATTCTTTAATTTTCTTTCCATTTCCCACAGCTTATTTACGATTTAGATGGTATTTGTCTGATCCGGAGAACTACTTCTTCTCTACACAAGCCAGGGCCCCTATGAATATGCATACAGTGAGTGGGTTGTGTTTACCTCTTTTATGCGAATGAACACCCAATCAAAATGACAGATGACGCTCTGTCTGTTAGCGTAGTGATACATTTCGTCAGTGACGATCTGTTGCGGCTTCTAGCATGCTCGAATTTTGTCGCCTGCTAAGTACTTGGGCTTGAAAAGCCCCTAGTTTCAAGCCCCTAGTCAAAAAACACATTTTTCTTGGCTCTGCCTTGCAAACAATTCATACTACGCAGTAAATTTTCATCTGTTTGTTTACTGTAAGTGGTAATGTTTTTTTTCTACGCAGTTATTATTGCACTTATGAAATGTCAGAAATTAAGACAAATGCCCCAGGAAAATACTTACTACTTCAATCTTATATCAGACAGTGATGCATAAAGGCAGAAAAAACATGTAAAGGCCAACCATAATTGTTTTGGTATGCCGTTTCCATGCGTAACGAAAAAAGTTCCCCACAAAACATTTAATAGCAAGATGTTTTAAAATATTTCTTAAGGTTTTTACATTTTTTTGAATTTGAATGACGTTTAACATCATTTTCCAGCACATTTTAGGCCACGTATGAAAGTCCATTTTTAGTGGTGGAGGCCGACCAGCCACTTATTCCTGGGTAGGACCAGTACCTCCTGCCATCCATAAGAATTGACATTTTCTCACTTACAAGTCGAGATTCCAGTAACTATTTGAACCCGCAGCGGTGAGAAGATTTCAAATGCAACTGTATTTGGGTTACAGTTACATTGTTCCTGAATTCTTGTATCATACTTGAGGGGAATTAATTTATGGACAAACAGGTGGAAAACGAGACAGGGACAGCAGGATGACCAAAAGGAAGAAAAAACACATAAGACGCAACAAAGCGGCCATTAATCAAACAAATAATCTTTAAGTGAATGATGCTATATGATGTGGGAAGTATTAAAATTACTGATGCCAAAAGTGTGTTTTTACCATATTCGCCAAATATTGAAACTTCTTCTGTTTTCTTCTCCTTTTCAAAATCTAAAAAATAAAATGAAAATATGTTAATATAAATAGAGATGTTACTCTAAATAGATGTGTAACTATAAATAGACATGGCTGCATTATTATAAAAAGACATTTAACAAAAGAAGACTGTTAAATTTGATCCTGCTATTTTATTAGATTATTATGAATTACAGAAAAACAAATTGAACTTGGCAGCCCTGTTTTGAAGGCTGTAAGGCTTGTTAAGGATTATGTCCCCTTTTGTGTAATCCCATTGAGATTGCATTTGAAAAAGATAAAAACAAGAACTCACAAATGATCTTGAATATTTTTCAGTATAATATGTTTACACATTTATCTAATGGATGCAAAGGCTATTCTAGTCATGCTTAGCGGGTTAAGGGCTAATAACTCATTCAAACAGAGAATAAGTTTATAAATAAGTCAACAACAAGTATTTATAGCAATACTCATATAACACAGTCATGTTTGACTTTGGTACTTATCAATTTAACACATTGAATATTAACAGTCATATATTTCAAATCATTCAAGAGTGTCTCTGATAGCTGTATTTAAATTCACAGGAAACAAGTGGCAAGCTTTTTTTTAAACAACTCTACTGGTCTAAGGCTTACTTTGTATCTCATAAACATCTGACAAATTTGGTGGAAAATGAGAGCAAAACAAAAAGCTGAGGTGGGGTGGGGGTGACTTTCTGAACAACTATGGTAAGTAAAAGTCAAAGTAGAGCTTAAACATAAAGAAATAACAGAAGACAACCTACTATGGCATAAGCCGTACTAAAACTTACGATTAACAAACCAAAAATATACAATTTTTCAGTAAATCAAGGGCCATACATTTTGGTATTTATTTTCCAATCAAGGTATTTTTTAAACTTGTTCAAGCTTTTACTCTGGAAAAGTTTGGTAAAGATCCGATACAAAATGGAGTGTTTAAGGATGACAGACAACAGACCATTTCATAAGCCCCACTGTTGGCCAGTAGAGCTAAAAGCAGATAGATGCTGAATAAGCTTGCCACATTTAGTTGTTAAAAAAGAGAATAAGTTACCCAGAACCGAGAACACGCGTGGCATAATATTTGTCTCCCACTGTGTCACTATTCACTTACCCAGAACCGAGAACACGCGTGGCATAATATTTGTCTCCCACTGTGTCACTATTCACTTACCCAGAACCGAGAACACGCGTGGCATAATATTTGTCTCCCACTGTGTCACTATCACGCTTTCCTCATCATCCTCATTATCAGAATGAAATACGCGGCAGACCAGGTAACGATACTTCCGCACCTCCAGTCCTGAAAACCTCATCCTCTTGGACCATATGTCACTGAAATAGCAATGCAAGAGTACTTTATATAATTTGTATTGTAACAAAAGAATTCAGTGAATATTATGATCCATTTTTCAAATCCATCAGTCGTTTACAGAAGTACAGACAGGACAAGAAATATTACCAGATGAACAGACAACACTATATCCCCATACATCTTTTCTAAATATGGGAGTATAAATCTTGATCAGTATTTAATGGGACACACCGCAATCTTTATTTTTAAAAAACTCAAGACGTCCCCTTAGTTTTCCTGCATAACTTCCATATCTAGAATCATTAAAATTAATTACTAGAATTGTTCAATGAACGAATGAATGAATGGTGTTTTACAGAACGTCGACACAAAAATAGGTCATATTGTGCGTAAAAACTGATGAAAGATGAAGAAATGAAGTAGTAAATAAAAACTAGAATTATCACTGAAAGTCATTAATACCCCCACAATACCGCCTTGTCACATAAACATGGCAACCACAAGAAAACAATGGTAGGGCCACAAGTTATTACAACATTAGAAATCCGGCCCTCCCGCTACAAAATATTCATACAATTTAGACAATGGCAAACAAATTATTTAAACTACAAAATATGAAATAAACAGGAAAAATAAATAATGAGAGAGAGAGAGAGAGAGAGAGAGAGAGAGGAGGAGAGAGAGAGTTTTCAATATTGTTAGTGATCAGGGAAGAAGACTAACAACAAGAGGTCAATGACCTTGAAGCTCTACTGATTGATTTTGATTTCAGGAAGAAGTGACTACAAACTTGTTTTTTGAAAAATTATTTTTAGCCGTGGTGGCCATCTTGAATTTTCGGCCGACCTGAAATTTTGCTAGGATCAATTAGACATCAAGAGCAACATTCCTGTGAAGTTTCATGAAAATCCGTCAAGTAGTTTCAGAGGAGTAGTCGCTACAGTTTTCATTATATAACTCTATGTAAACAAAGATGGCCACTGGCAGCCAGGTTTAACGTTGAATCAAAACGATTTTTGACAAGGACCAGCATCATGTCATGCTGATCATTTTAGAAAAAGTCCCATATCAATATCACTTAGAGTTTTCAAGAAGTAGTCGCTACAAACTTGTTTTTTAAAAACCTATTGTTAGATTTGGTGGCCATCTTGGATTTCACATCAACATGAATTTTTGCTAGGATCAACTAGACCTCATGGGCAACATTTCTGTAAAGTTCCATGAAAATCCATTCAGTAGTTTCAGAGGAGTAGTCGCTACAAAATTTTTTTTACGGACAGACAGACTGACGGACGCCGCACCACGGCATAAGCTCGCTGGTCTCTGATCAGTCGAGCTAAAAATGTCCGTGTTACACCGTTCAGGGTTCGACACTAACTTTTTTAAACGGGTAGTCCGGAGGACTAGTGACTTTAAAAATCTAGTAGTCCTCCTGAGAACTAGATGGTCCTTCCAAAAACGGTGTATTTAGCAACAAAAAATACAGGTGTATAACAGGAGACAAACTTCAAAGGGAGCAGTGCCAAAAACCCTTTTTGTCTTGAAGATACCAACTGAAATCGTAAATCTTTATTTTTTCAGTTTCTCCCCAGTCAGGCTTTCATCAGATTTAGATGCATTTTCAACCCTAACCAACTTGACACATGTTAACCGAATGCAATATTATTCTGGTCTTCGTTTCATTTTTACTGAAAAATACAAATAATCGACAATTACCCCAAACTTATTTTTCAGTCATACCCGCATTGAGTAACAAAACACAAAATCATTACCTAATCCATAGACATAGATAAGTTATTTCTCTCGTCTATAAAGCAATCACAAACTCGCTTTATACCAAACACATTTCTTTATTTCATAATTAGCCGTCAGTAAAACACGCATTAGAAGTTTGCGCTTTTGCTTATTGACGACCGCCGCAAAGATTCTTTACAACTGTGCCGATGTCAATCATATAATTATAACCGCCTTTTAAATTTATTTATCGCAGGAGAAATCAGTTTCAAATTATCTCGTCGAATCATTACCCCGCCCTTGCGCAGTAGTCTGTAGTACGTCTTTTAATTATTCACCAAATGGAAAAATACGACGTCTTTGATTGGTTTACTTAAATAGAATGCGCACATGATCTAATCACGTGATCGCCTAACGAGCAAACATGGGGGTTATATTCACATCTTGCCTCAGGCAAACCGATAATGATCGATAATTAGGCTATTGCCCTGATTAGATAAGAGTTGGGTTGTTATTTAATGATAATGGGATTAAATAAGGTACTTGTGAAACACGCGCTGATTGTGTATTTTAGAGGGTTTTGTTAATTATGCGGTTTATCACATTTGAAATTGCTGAAATTGACCCGAAAATGACATTCGCCCCACATGGATAGAAAAGCGAAATCGGCCAAATCATAGCGGTTTTAAGCGACTTCGCCTAATCGAGTGACCCCGGCCCTAAATTAGGAATGTGTATTTTATGGCCGTAATATCTATAATGGGGCTCGAAAAATTACTGGTCCGACGGACTAGCCAACTTTCACGTTTTACGGTTTAGGTAGTCCTCCTGAAAAACAGGTGGGCACAGGACTAGCATTAGTGTCGAACCCTGCCGTTCAAGTGAAAGATGTATAAGTGTAATAAAAAGAGACATGGTCATGAAGAGGATGCATTATAAATTGTTTAAATTTAATACAAACCCAAATTAGCAGGTTCCTCAGAGTTGACTGTAGCATTTTTTTGGCAAATTTTAAGTTGAAAAGGGGCCATAACTCCATCAAAAATTGGTGGTTTGTAACCAAAGTCGAACTTGACCTGTATTTTATGGTCTTAAACCCGTGTACCAAAAATTATTTAAATCCGTCGACCCTTTCATAAGTTATCGTCCGGACACCGTTTTTTGGGCAAATTCTAAGTTGAAAAGGGGCCATAGCTCCGTCAAAAATTGGTGGTTTGTAACCAAAACCGAACTTGACTTGTATTTTATGGTGTTATACCCGTGTACCAAAAATTATTTAAATCCGTCGACCCTTTCATGAGTTATCGACTGGAAACCGTTTTTTGGGCAAATTCTAAGAGGAAAAGGGGCCATAACTCCGTCAAAAATTGGTGGTTTGTAACCAAAGTCGAACTTGACCTGTATTTTATGGTCTTAAACCCGTGTACCAAAAATTATTCAAATCCGTCGACTCTTTCATGAGTTATCATCCGGAAACCTTTTGGGCAAATTCTAAGTTGAAAAGGGGCCATAACTCCGTCAAAAATTGGTGGTTTGTAACCAAAGTCGAACATGACTTGTATTTTATGGTGTTATACCCGTGTACCAAATATTATTTAAATCCATCAATCCTTTCATGAGTTATCATCCGGAAACCAACAGACCGACCGACCGACTGACAAGCTCACTCCTATATATACACCCCCAAACTTTGTTTGTGGGGGTATAATGAATGTAAATATATAAAGATAAAACTATTTACAAATAAGGGATGATATGGTAGTAATATAAACTATGTATAAATGTAAATCAACAAATGCCCGTCAACGTGTGTATAAACAAGTAAATATATATATAAGTTCAAAGCAAATTATTTTTAAGACAAATTTAATTTATATTTATCACCGACTTTGTTTACAAATGACTTTGTAGCATTATTATTGGTCACATCTGTCACTTTATCACTGAACCCAAACAAACATTGCTTTGTATCTTGCCTATGGAAATGATGCATTGTATGTGGTAAATTTATTTTTCTCAGTATATATATGTAAATATGTAAATGTGGGTATAGTACTATTCAGAACTATTAAATGTGTTGTCACTCAACTATACAAATATTTGTCAATTTTAAAACATATATTCTGTTTTTGACCTGTATAAACCTAATCAGATCTCATTTAATAGATGACTGAATACCGACTAAAACTACAGTAAACATAAAATCTGTAATTACCCCTTGCTTATAAAATATACCAACCAGCATGTCTGATGACACCATATGGATTAATAAATAGTCAGGGCTTTTTTTCGGAAAAAGGGGAAGAGGCCCAGGCCCTTCAATAGGGGAAAGTTTTTGCGTTGAAGGGGGGAAAATAATGCGATTTCGAGATATAGGGGGACCAGTATATTGGCTAGAAATTGAAGATTTGAGTGTGCAAATATGTAAAAGAGGTACATTTTAGATAAACTGTCTTCTATAAATGTATCCCAAACAAAATAATGTTGAGAAAGTTAGAGGGGGAAATAATGTTAAATAATGTTGCTTTTTTTTAGGGAAATTTTCTCAGCCAAGAGAGCAAAAAAGTAGTCTGTTTTATTCGGCCCCTTCCCCTACCTCGACTCATTCACTGTTTATGAATGAAAAAAAGCCCTGATTATATATACACTGAATTTTAATTTCATCTATTCTATTTAACAATATCTAAATAGTTGCCAAATGTGCAGTGTTTATTTATGTCTGAATACTTATTATTAAGGATATATACGTCTTCATCAAGATCCAATTAGCTGTTGTTCACTAATTGTCATATTGGTGCCTACAAAATGATTTTTAATGAATTTTATTGCATAACAGTAGGTAACTTGAGATGCTTTGCGCATTGGATTTTCATCGATGCTCATAGAATTTTATTGCATGGTTGTAAAGTTGAATAATCACCCTACCGGGAAAAAAAAATATATATATAGGAAAATTTCCTGTACAGAAGATAGAATGCATCTAAACTTGAATGATTTTGTGGTAGTAACTGCTTCTGGTTACTATTCCTGTTTTAGTTGTTTTTTTAATAACAGTCACAGGTTATGAAAAACGTAACTGTTTTAGGTTAGAGCTTTGACTGATTATGGCAATAAACTTGTTAAATTCAGAGCATAACATGTATAAGTACGACCCCCAAAAGCAAAAGTCACAAAACGAATACCAGGTATATCCCAATGTCAGGCGTGCATTGCCGCTAATGGTGGATATTGTGACTTTTGCTTTTGCGGGTAGTATTGTAATATTTTGAATTTAACAAGTTTAATGTTGATCAATTTGAATGAAATTTTCAGCAATTCGACTGTAGATATGGTTCAATAGAATAGATGAAATTAAAATTTAATTTCTATTGAAATATGTCAGTTATCTTAGTTTATTTTTAGTCGTTTAGTGTATATATGAAATGGGGTTTTATGTCCCGTTAACACATAATACATGTATATGGTTATAGTGAGACAGTAACCTCAGAGGTTGATGTGACATGTGATGTTTCCTTCAAGAAACTGACCCGCCAAGAAACAGCAATATTACACTACAAAACTGTTTATTAAAATCTATCCAGGTGTTCAGGTCATATAATGATGTATATATGCCAATTAAAAGTACAGTTTTTTTCGGGTTCTTAAAATACCCTCGACTCAATATGTTTAAAATGAATTATGAGTTGGTAACTCTTATTTCAACGCTCCAGTTTTGAGGTTTGGCCTCGCTGGTTTAAACCCTTTATACATGTAGTTTGTCTATAAAGGTTGGATTGTCAAAATATGTATTAAAGTTATAGTAGGTTTAGAATCGGTTGTTGTAAAATCTGCCTGACGGGATAATGACTTTAACCCTTAACCCGCTACATATAATATAATGGACTGTTCTTTCATTGAATTAAGACCATTAGCAATGGGGTGTTTTGGGGAAATGACTGAGTTACTTGCAGGCAGATGACAGATGTGACTACGATCATTACAAGAATGTGACAAGATTATATAAAGATACACACTTATTAAAGGTTCAGACTTGTTTTCCCACTCCTCCTGTAAAACTTTTTCAGAAACAAATCTGAGAACCAAACAAGAGGTCAATGACCTTGAAGCTCTACTGATTGATTTTGATTTCAGGAAGTAGTCGCTACAAACTGGTTTTTTGAAAAACTATTTTTAGCCGTGGTGGCCATCTTGAATTTCCGGCCGACCTGAAATTTTGCTAGGATCAATTAGACATCAAGAGCAACATTCCTGTGAAGTTTCATGAAAATCCGTCAGGTAGTTTCAGAGGAGTAGTCGCTACAAGTTTTCATTATATAACTCTATGTAAACAAAGATGGCCACTGACAGCCATGTTTAACATTGAATCAAAATAATGTTTGACTCGGATAACCATCATGTCATGCTGATCATTTTAGAAAAAGTCCCATATCAATATCTCTTATAGTTTTCAAGAAGTAGTCGCTACAAACTGGTTTTTTAAAAATCTATTTTTAGCCATGGCGGCCATCTTGAATTTCCGGCCGACCTGAAATTTTGCTAAGATCAATTACACATCAAGAGCAACATTCGTGTGAAGTTTCATGAAAATCCGTCATGTAGTTTCAGAGGAGTAGTCGCTACAAGTTATCATTATATAACTCTATGTAAACAAACATGGCCACTGGCAGCCATGTTTAACGTCGAATCAAAATAATGTTCGACTTGAATAACCATCATGTCATGCTGATCATTTTAGAAAAAGTCCCATATCAATATCACTTATAGTTTTCAAGAAGTAGTCGCTACAAACTTGTATTTTGAAAATCTATTTTTAGCCATGGCGGCCATCTTGAATTTCCGGCCGACCTGAAATTTTGCAAGGATCAATTAGACATCAAGAGCAACATTTGTGTGAAGTTTCATGAAAATCCGTCAAGTATTTTCAGAGGAGTAGTCGCTACAAGTTATCATTATATATCTCTATGTAAACAAAGATGGCCACTGGCAGCCATGTTTAACGTCGAATCAAAATAATGTTCGACTCGGATAACCATCATGTCATGCTGATCATTTTAGAAAAAGTCCCATATCAATATCACTTATAGTTTTCAAGAAGTAGTCGCTACAAACTTGTATTTTGAAAATCTATTTTTAGCCATGGCGGCCATCTTGAATTTCCGGCCGACCTGAAATTTTGCAAGGATCAATTAGACATCAAGAGCAACATTTGTGTGAAGTTTCATGAAAATCCGTCAAGTAGTTTCAGAGGAGTAGTCGCTACAAGTTTTCATAATATAACTCTATGTAAACAAAGATGGCCGCTGGCAGCCATGTTTAACATTGAATCAAAACGATTTTCGACAAGGACCAACATCATGTCATGCTGATAATTTTAGAAAAAGTCCCATATCAATATCTCTTATAGTTTTCAAGAAGTAGTCGCTACAAACTTATTTTTTAAAAATCTATTTTTAGCCGTGGCGGCCATCTTGAATTTCCGGACGACCTGAAATTTTGCTAGGATCAATAAGACATCAAGAGCAACATTCCTGTGAAGTTTCATGAAAATCCGTCAAGTAGTTTCAGAGGAGTAGTCGCTACAAGTTTTCATAATATAACTCTATGTAAACAAAGATGGCCGCTGGCAGCCATGTTTAACATTGAATCAAAACGATTTTCGACAAGGACCAACATCATGTCATGCTGATCATTTTAGAAAAAGTCCCATATCAATATCTCTTATAGTTTTCAAGAAGTAGTCGCTACAAACTTATTTTTTAAAAATCTATTTTTAGCCGTGGCGGCCATCTTGAATTTCCGGACGACCTGAAATTTTGCTAGGATCAATTAGACATCAAGAGCAACATTCCTGTGAAGTTTCATGAAAATCCGTCAAGTAGTTTCAGAGTAGTAGTCGCTACAAGTTTTCATTATATAACTCTATGTAAACAAAGATGGCCGCTGGCAGCCATGTTTAACATCGAATCAAAACAATTTTCGACAAGGACCAACATCATGTCATGCTGATCATTTTAGAAAAAGTCCCATAGCAATATCCCTTAGAGTTTTCAAGAAGTAGTCGCTACAAACTTGTTTTTTAAAAACCTATTTTTAGATTTG
Organism: Cyrtodaria siliqua; assembly: GCA_037043455.1. Classification (NCBI taxonomy): domain Eukaryota; kingdom Metazoa; phylum Mollusca; class Bivalvia; order Adapedonta; family Hiatellidae; genus Cyrtodaria; species Cyrtodaria siliqua. The sequence goes on from JAWPHD010007112.1 coordinate 27,204, forward strand.
GCGGCCATCTTGGATTTCACATCTACATGAATTTTTGCTAGGATCAACTAGACTTCATGGGCAACATTTCTGTAAAGTTTCATGAAAATCCATTCAGTAGTTTCAGAGGAGTAGTCGCTACAAAAAAAAGTTTACGTACAGACAGACGGACGGACGACGGACGCCGCACCACGGCATAAGCTCTGCTGATCTCTGATCAGTAGAGCTAAAAATAAAAAACCCTGGCCAAAACTAAGGTACATACAGCCCATATTACTGTGCAGTAGATTTCTTGTAAACAAGAAGTTTTTTTTTGTCTCATTTATTATGTTTTGGCTCTTTAGAATAGACTGATGTATCCCCTTTAACCCTTAACGCCCTACATATATATAATGGACTGTTCTTTCATTGAATTAAGACCATTCCATTTATGTAACAAAGGGGTGTTTTGGGGAAAATGACTGATCACCAGCCAGACATTGTAAACCCTGATCAGCCTGCGAGTTAGGCTGATCTAGGTTTACAATGGATGCAAAGGCCATTATAGTTGTGCTTAGTGGGATAAGATTTAATAATTATGAATGTATGCAAGTCATGCCTGTACATGTATTTATACTGTGTTCTGTGTTGTCTAGTTGTTTGTTTTCATAACAATCCTGTCATATCATGCCATAAAATTTGAAATGATCTAATTTTAGTCACTATAGCTGTTAACTTGATTTTTTTTTTTTTTGGACACCGCGGCGTGGCCGTGTGGTAAAGCGCCTGCATCGCAGGCGGGAGGTCAGGGTTCAATCCACGGGTGGGTCACACTGGACTTCATAAAAATGGTACTAGTAGCCTCCGTGCATGAAAAGGGTAGTTGTAGGAGTTCAGGGCTTTTTTCCTTCATAAACAGGGACCGATATTCGGCCCCTTCCCCTAGCAAAACAGACTACATTTTCCCCCTCTTTCGCTGAAAAAAATCCCCATAAAAGAATTATTATTATTTTTTTTTTTTGTTGTTGTTTTTGCTTAACACTTATTCTCTCTAACTTTCTCAACATTATTATGTTTGGGATACATTTATAGAAGACACTTTATCTAAAATATACTTCTTTTGCATATTTGCACACCCAAATCTTCAATTTTTGCCTGATTATAACAATGTTCCCCCTATATCTTGAAATCGCAGTATTTTCTCCCCTTTTTTCCCTATTGAAGGGCCTGGGCCTCTTCTCCTATTTCTGAAAAAAAGCCTTTATTTGTCTGCCTACATGTATTTCAATGGTAAGCATATGGAGAAATCCTTAAGTTATTTTGAGGAGTATATAATATCTAACAGATGAGAAAAGAAGGCAACCATACTAATAAATAGAGCTCAAAATAAAAAGCTTTTAATTTTCCAAATCACTAGGTTGACTTGAAGGATAATATGTGATGGGTTGGCTATAGGGAGGAATGTGGTATTTAGTACTATTTTCAAAACTTTCTATTTGATTGTTACAGGCTGGCCAAAACGTTTTAAGACAAAATCCTCAGATTTTTAAATTTTAATATTTAAACTTTAAAGCGGTCGAGGAACATTTTTAAAGTGGAACATAGCGCATGACTTGATTTTCGCTCATTTTTTTTTTAAGCGCACATTATTTATGCAATACATACTTATGCATTGTTTGATAGTTATAGAAAATAATAGATTAGAATTAGTACTTCAAAATGTACACATAATAGTCTGTTTTACGGAGAACTTGATAATTAGATTAGAAAGACTTAGTATAATTAATAACTGTTTTTTTATGGAAGTGCATAATAATATTTTAATTCTACACAGATACATGCTTAATGCAAATACAAAGCCTTACTAGTTTAAGACAAATTATAATCATTGTACAGCAGTAGCTGTTTAATTACGTCCTTAAGTGTTAATTGTACATGTATATTCAGTCAGTATTACACTGACGTTACACTGATCACCTCCATTGATTCGACACTTGTAAATACAATGTACTCTCCTTTGCATCGCCGACTAGGGGAGCGTAACAGGACCAATGCAGGAAATATTAATAGACGATAAACTGTGATTTTTTTTATAAAAAAAAATAAAATGATTTTAATAATGAAAAATCTGGAGATTGTACACTTAAATCTGGAAAGCAAATAAAGAGACAGGGCTACGTAATATTTAAATGGTGAAGTTGATTCATTTTTTTAAATTGATCTAAATTTCTACTCATCCTGCATCAATGACCACTCATCATGGTGAGTCAAATGTCATTATGGGGTGTGGAGGGGATAATTTTAGGAAGAAGGCAGTTTTCATAACATTCACCAGTTTTTATAACATTCACCTACCTCTTAATGTTTGCATTCTGGCTCCCACAAGCCTCCTGAACTTTATCGTCAGACCTTTCCCTCCTCAGTTTGAAGGCCTTGTTTGGTTCCCAGTTGCCCATCTCTGGCCCCTCTCCCGTCACACATACCAACTCTCCAGGCTGGGTTTGTACACTCACACGAAACAATACCTCGTAGGAAACGGATGAAAGCATTGTTTTGTATTCTCAACTGATCTTGAAGTTGTACTTTTTATCTCCAATTACACAAAATCTACAACACGCTCCAGAATTGCTCCACCTTTTTTATTACAGAATTATTTCTGATGTTGTTTAATAATCTAAATAGCCCAGTAATCAGCAGTCATCATGGTCACACTACTCATGCGTAGGCACAGCCACTGTGGCTAGTCCATTCACCCTCAGGTAGTCAACGTGACCATCCATGACATCATTATACCATTCATATTATTCATATCACTTTATAAACATTACCAACTTGATGTTCTGGTTATTCTTCACAACACTTCTGTCAGTCTGAAATATTGACAAATGTGTTAAAATATATACCGCTAGGGCCATCCTTAATAAACAGTTTGTTGTTTTCCCGACCAATGATTCCAAAGTGGGTAAATTGTGTTTGCTTTTTTGAAAAACGTAAACACTTTATTTTGAAGACAATTTTTCAAACAGTAGTAGAAAAAAAGTTATCTTGATAGTCTAAAAAAAAGTTCTGGGTAGAGCCTTTTTAGTGGGTAGGTAGGAAAACAGCAGACCAACAACTGTAGGAAAACAGCAGACCAACAACTGTAGGAAAACAGCAGACCAACAACTGTTTACGGTTGGCCTATGCTAAACAAATTTGCACTATATTGATTTTGCTTAAAAGAAGTACATCATTATTTCCGTATTTACTTAATAAAAATGAACTAAACGAGCCATAAACCACCCGGGGAAATATTACAATGAACATATACCGAGTCAAAAAAGAAAGTGTGAACATCTGCTTCTGGAATTATTCAAAAAGTTGTGATGACAAACTTAGCTAAACAAGTTTTAAAATATATACAAAATATACTCAACAAAAAAAGAAACTTCCGCAACTTTACCCATACATGTAGACACAATGAAAATATATTTTGTTTGGTCTTATATGTTAATACCTTTGTTAAAAGACCAGCACTGCCATGAAAACAATTTTCCTTGAATCAAACTTGTACGCAAAGTTATTCCCCTTGTTTTGGTTTAAACAGCATTTCCGGGTCTTGTGGTTTAAACTTTGATTTAACACAGTTTTGTTCTATTGAAATAAACAGAAGAGAACCACAGCACCAAAAAGACGGAGAAAGTAAGCTGACCTGTTCACTCACTTTTGCGCCATACAGCTTTCAAGAATGAATATTTTCAGATTACCTCCCTTTATAATACAAATATAGTGATTTCGCAATTTGAATAAAACTTGTTTTAGCAGCAACACATTAACTCTGGTTTTTGATGATTATTAATATTGATCAGAATGATTGAGTGATAAGTATATAATGATGAAATTGTATCTAGATTGGTGTAACAAAGTCAACCCTATGCAAATCACAGCTTAAAATGCGGAAGTTTCCTTTTTTGTTCAGTATATATGCATTCGTCAAGTAGTGCTACCTTTGTATGAAATATTACTTTACTGACAGAGTTTCAGGTCCTCAAAGTCGTACAAGTTAGAGCAAAATGAAAATTGCAAAAATGTACAAACTTGAATATTTTGCAAGTACAATTTAGTGCTTGGAATCGGATGATAATTCATGATCGATCATCAGGATTTTCCACCAACCAACTGACACATTCACAAGTGTAACTATGGCATAGATGATGTGAAACTTAGGCAAATTGCTAGTAAACAGTCTTCAACATTGAAAATAATACCAAAACATTTAACTAATAATTTATTACATTTCATACATCTATAACTTCCAACATTGTTCGTATTATATAGGCTTTAGTGAAACAAGTGGTATCCAAAATAAGACTTTAACATTTGATGTATCCTTTGACATACTTAACTTTAGATCAGTTTGCGAATCTCATTACAATTAGTAGAAATTTTCACAGACATGATATATTTTTCCTTTAAAGGTGCACACCGCTTTCTTTGACTTTCCAAACCTGATGCGCCTTGTTAGTTTTTCTACATAACATTAATATTTGCAAATCATTATTTATAATTATTTAAATAGTTCAAAGCAAATTTATTTTGCATGTTACTATTTTTTGATTATATTGTGCAAATAATATACTAAACCAAATTGCTAAGTACCAACCTAAGAATAGGTCAATAATATTCTCATTGTTTTGTGTATTTTGAGCTTGATTAGAGAAAACGGTTAAACTGCAAAATAACGAGTGTAAATCATCTACTCTGATTGCATGAACATATTTTAAAACTCTAAATTCAATGTGTTTTCTTAGAAATGTTATAACACATTTTATTAAGTACTTCGAATTAGTGAAGCTTTCGATGTTCCTAATTCTAGAATATGCCCGTTTAAAATTATTTTGACATCATGTTTTACTAGCATTACCACTACAAATGCATTTACAAAAGACATTTTCGAAATATTTAATGTTAACGCTGAATTACAGTTACTTGAATTTCAAACAATATTCAATTTTAAAGGGAGGTAATTTAAGATTTATTTCATTTTTTTATAGACGGAGAATATGCGACAAATGGGTCAAATTTATATGTTTTTTACTATTATTACTATACCAATTTTAAGAATTTTATATCTTTAAGTGATCTTTGACTCATGTTATGTGTTTTATCAGCACATTTCATGTTTTCATATAAAGGAGAGGGTAACTCTCAAAAGAGATGTACGGGTAACAATTTAAACAAAAAATAAATGTTTTACAAATTATGGGTCAAAACAAAATACTTATCATATATCTATTTTTAAAATATATTGAAAATAAGAAAATTAGTTAAGATACAAAACTTGATACTTGTAATTTTGTTCAGTGTATATCTAAATGGTAAAATAACGAATGGTAAAATAACGAAAACAAAATAGAAACTCTACCTTTTATTACATTTTATTTAAATATCTGCAAGCAGGTTTAAACTGAAAATAATACTTGCTTAATAAGCTTAACGCTTGAATTGAATTGGGGTTTTAAGGCGCACAAACACATGAAAAGGTTATATGGCGCCTAACAGGCATGAACATGCCAGGCTCATCTTCCATGTACATCGAGATAAAATACATAGAGATAAAATATGGATAAAATATGGAAAATGTACATCGAGATAAAATATGGAAAATGGGCCTAGAACCTTCTCATCTTGAACTGCAGAGCTGCTGCAATTTCTATCGTAGAAACTCCATTTACGCCGGAGCCACGTTGATTGTTTTTCTGTCACTGCTCTTTTGATACGAGCGAGATGGCACCTGAAACAATGCAGGGATCATGATGAAGACCTTTAATGAACATGAACAAAAAATGATAAAATGAAAATGTATTTGGTTGGATTCTACCCCTCTGCCTTCCCCCTAAAGGGATCTGCAGTGGCCCTATTATTTGCCTCGTGACCAAACGGGGGCCCCCGGGAACCACACGGGACCATAACGCTTAATAAATACTTGATGTGTGTCCCTTTATTAAGATTCCTGTTTTACATATTATTCAAAAACAAAAACAAACAACAATAATTGTTCAAGACTGAGATCGTTCACTCCTTTCTATATTACCTTTATTAAATTAACATACTTTTCTATTGATAAAAGAATAAGACCAGCATTTCATCAGAAAAACAACAGTTTGGTTAGAATGGAGCAAGCAGTCTGGAAATCAAGAAATCGGTTGCAATGTTTATCAGTTTGTTTGGACTGAATTAATAATAATCTACATATGTTAAAAATATGAAGTTAGTGTATACCTTTAATTATCTTAAAGACTCCGAATGCAACAACACCAAGTGCTTATTATAATCAGAATGTGGACTAGAATTTATGTACCGTTCAAAGCGAAAAAAATGTATGAGCAATATTATATCTCATTCTGCTGGATATTAAGTTTGTATGAAATTACATACTTCAATTGGACCTTTTTTTTGCAACAAAAAAATGTAAGGAAAATCAAATTCATAAAACCATCAATTGTACAGTGATCAGAGTTTCATCTGCAGCATCCCTGCTGGAATTCCCCCATGTGGTGATAATTACCTTCTATGACCCTTGGATTAGTTACAGGTCATTATTTCAAAACTGGCAAAAATGACCAGAAGTATGGCTTATTCCTGAGAGTGAAAGGTGCAGTTTTATCATTGCAACTTGGTATAATACACATTAACTGATCGATCTGTTAAGGTAAATTTTCGTAAAAAATCGACCCGCCGCCGCAAACATCGTTGAAAGTGCAGGACTGTGTGTTTTTCGTAATCCCATAGTTTTCACTATAGGAGTTCCTATGACCCTAAAAAGCCACACACACAAAAAAAAGGCTTTTAGAGTCAGAGAAGGTTCGGAGTAACATACATGTAACAATAAACAGATAGGAAACTTCTATTCCTTGTAAATTATTTAATAAGGGGTCATTTTTAGCTCATTTGTCATGATATGAATGGAAAGATAGGGTCAGAGAAGGCTCGGATTAACATACATGTAACAATAAACAGATAGGAAACTTCTATTCCTTGTAAATTATTTAGTAAGGGGTCATTTTTTGCTCATTTGTCAAGATATGAATGGAACGTGATTTGATTTTGGTTGAATGGCGTTTTACGTCATTTTTAGCACATTTTAGGCCATATATGATGGTTGTTTTTTTTGTGTAAGGATCGACACTTTATCACTTACAAGTTGAGTTCTCAGTGGGATTCGAACTCGCAGCGGTGAGAATGTTTACAACGAATGAATGAATGAATGGTGTTTTACGGCACGTCGACACATAAATAGGTCATATTGTGCGCAAAAATTTATGAAAAATGAAGTATTAATTAAAAATTAATGTAACTATATAAAGATAAAACTATTAAAAAATAAGGGATGATAAGGTGTAATATAAACTATGTATGTAAATCAACAAATGCCCGTCAACGGGTATATAAACAAGTAAATATATATAAGAACACATTATAATGATTTATATAGTCTGATCTCTTTAAGGAAATCTAAAACTAGACTAAAATCTACAGTATCAAATAACTCTTTCATAGTATTAACATTGTAGTACCTTTGACGCATACATTCTGGTAATTGCTCACCTTGTAATAAATATGAATGAGTATAACGTGTATGCCATATTCTGCACCGGGCTAGGACAACTTCCTCTCGACGAATGGGTCTACAAGAAGAACGCCATTCTCCGAGTAACGGTTTAGTTGAATGGAGTTTATTGTTAACTGACAAATCCCAAGCGGTTTGCCAAGAGTTACGAATATATGAGTTAATACAACTTTTAAAATCAGTATAAGGTAATTTGGTATTAGATATATGTAAATCTAATGCTGCCTTAGCAGCACTATCAGCTCTATCATTACCACGTATTCCTACATGGCTTGGAAGCCAGCAGAAAATAATAATATAACAATTATAAGAGAATTGTACTTTTCTAAAAGTTGAAGCACAACTGGGTTATCATGTTTCATATTACCCAGTCCTTGAAGAGATGAAAGGGAATCAGAAAAGATTACAAAATGGTCATCATCAGATTCCTGAATATAATTTAAGGCAAGTTCAATTGCCTTAAGTTCAGCTGAAAAGATAGAGGCCTTGTCAGGCAGGCGGCTCTTTATGCTGTGTTTGTGAACAGCTGCTGCAGCTACCTTATCTCCATCTTTAGAGCCATCTGTGTAGATATGTTGAAAGTCACAGTATTTCGATTTAATTTCTTTAAGTTTGCTTTGAAAGACAGTAGGGTCTGTACTGGATTTGTTATTATTACAAAGATCAAAAATAATTGTTGGAGTTTCCAAAGTCCACGGTGGAATTTGTGGTACTTTGTACTTGGCAATCAAATTTAAGTAGATTTCAGTGTCTCTTAATTTTGGTTTAATACGAAGACCAAATGGTCGAATGGCCTTCGGCAACATAGCTATATGTGTAATAATTGACCAAAACAACTCAGAAATATGGAAAAAATCATTAAAATGCTTTGAGTGTGGGTGGGGGAGGCAGGGGGGTGGGGGGAGTGGGTGGCAACATAGCGGTGTGTGTAAGAATTGATCACAAACAATACAGAAACATATAAATAAAAAAAAAAGTGTTTCGATTGTTGGCGGTGGGGACAGGGGGCAACAGAGCTATATATGTAAGAATTGACCAAAACAACACATATGTATTCCGGAGTGGAAGGAGGGATGGGAGGGGGTGGGGGGTGGGGGAGCTTTGTGTAAGAGTTGACTAAAAACTTTTAAAAAAAATGGTTTTAATTGTTGGCATCGGTGGGGTGTGGGGGAGGGAGCACATGCCCCAATATGGGTGAAGTATGAATAAGATGCATAATGTTATAAAAAATCCAAACCAAAATTATAGATACCGGTATATACCTTACACGCAAACCTTGATCTGTCTTTATTGTACCTACATTTTATGGGTTGCATGGGAGCCCAGAATTTGCAGAAGACAACATTACTTACGCAACCCTTTACAATATACTATAAGGAAACCAATTCCCAAATTTAGTTGAGCTAGGACAAGAAATGTAAGAGATTTAAACCTGTAAACACAGCTTACACGCATAATTTGATGTGAAATATACACATTTCAAGGGCTCAGAATTTGGGTTTCATAAGATAATGCTATAAGGAAGTTTATGACCAGATTTAGTTGTGCTAGGATAAGAAAAGTAAGAGACATAGACTTGTAAACACAGCTTACATGTAAACCTTGATGTGGAATGGGACACATTTTATGGGCTATCAGAATTTGGGTTCCATGGGAGCCCACGGGTTACATGAACCAAAATTGCTTATGCAGCCCTTAAGTTTATGCTATAAGGAAGTCCATGGTCAAATTTGGTTGTGCTAGGATAAGAAATGTAAGAGACATAGACTTGTAAACACAGCTTATATGCAAACCTTGATGTGGGACGCCGACGTGATTACATAAGCTCTTTTTTTTTCCGAATAGTTGAGCTTAAAAAGACAAGAAAAAAGAAAATGCCTACCGACCTACCCTATTTTTTTAGAGCATGCAATAGGAAACACGCCTAATTTTTTTTTTGATAGCTAGATCAGCATTCCTGTGAAGTTTCATGAAAATCCATCAAGTAGTTTCAGAGGAGTAGTCACTACAAGTTTTCATTATATAACTCTATGTCAACAAAGATGGTCGCTGGCAGCCATGTTTAACGCCAAATGAAAATATTTTTTAATAAAGATCAACATCATGTCATACTGATCATTTTAGAAAAAGTCCCATATCAATATCACTTATAATTTCAAGAAGTAGTCGCTACAAACTTGTATTTTGAAAATCTATTTTTTAGCCATGGTGGCCATCTTTAATTTCCGGCCTACCAAAAATTTTGCAAGGATCAATTAGACATCAAGAGCAACATTCCTGTTAAGTTTCATGAAAATCTGTCGAGTAGTTACAGAGGAGTATTTGCTACAAGTTTTTACTAGATAACTCTATGTAAACAAAGATGGCCACTGACAGCCATGTTTAACATCGAATCAAAATGATTTTCGATAAGGATCAACATCATGTCATGCTGATCATTTTAGAAAAAGTCCCTTATCAATATCACTTATAGTTTTCAAGAAATAATCGCTACAAACGTGGTTTTTAACAATCTATTTTTAGATTTGGCGACCATCTTGGATTTCACATAAACATAAATTTTTGCTAGGATCAACTAGGCTTCATGGGCAACATTTCTGTAAAGTTTCGTGAAAATCCATTCAGTAGTTTCAGAGGAGTAGTCGCTACAAAACAAAATTACGGACGGACAGACAGACGGACGATGGACACCACACCACGGCATAAGCTCTGCTGATCTCAGAGAATGTGGCAAACCAGTATCAGAAGTGGAGCCGCATGGTCCCCCCAAAAGCAGAGACCACCAGAGCAGGGACACTCAGCATCAGGAATCTGTTCAGCCCCTGAGGAGATGTATAATCCCTTGTAGGCAAAGAAAAGCTTGAACTTACTGAAGTTGAAGTATGCGGGAAATACAAAGGAACCCCAACTTAAAAAAGCTCGGTCTGGCAGTTATATTCTCCATGTCCAGCTATTGGGCAGTGGTAGGAAAGTGATCCGAAAGATTGGAGAAGTCGGTGGAAAGCTGGAGGTTATAATAGTGTAAATGAGTCTCCGTAGCCCTTCCATAGTAAAGTTAGAATGTTGACAACCTGTTAAAAACTCAAACCTCGTTAGAATTCTGGGAAACTTACTTTATCATGCAAATAAACATGTCTGCTATTAAACATTAACAAGGAAATAGGGTTTTTTATACCTTCTAAGAAACCTTTCTTCACTTGTATACTAACACCGGGTCAAAGGTCAACACTATTTTTACCCCTTGCAATTTCATACCCTGTCTACTTTCACTTCTCAAATTTATATCAAAAACTGTCAAAACATGATGAGCTGCATTTTCAAATATCAATAACATGTCCAGAATACAGTTACAGCCAAAAAATAACAGGAAACTGCACTAAAAAAAGTTTTTAAAGAAAAAAAGATTAGCACTCTTTAATACAGAACTACTTTCGACTGCACCAGGCGAGCCGAGCACATCCTGTTGATTTAGTGTAATTAGACCTGGAGCTGGTAGTAAAAGCCCAGTCTACATCAGTGGACAGGGCTGAAGCTGTGCAGAAAAAACTGACCCACTTTAGGCTCAAAGCGGAGGCAATTGGGTTCACCTTAAAAACTAGTGATAAGCCTGGCCAGCAATCACTGGGAGAAGTAAATGCGGCAGCCAAGCAGCTGCACAAAAAAGAGATCCGTGTTTCTGCGATCCTACCAAAGAAACGTAATCAGCTTAATGCTGAATTTGGAAAATGGAAACAAGTAAAGGGAATATCAGAGGCATCAGTGATAAAGTTGGAGATGTTACGAGTTCAGATGAAGATGTGAAAGAGCCTGATTTGAAAAAGTCAATGACAAAAACTGTTACGAGTTCAGATGAAGTTAAGAGGCCGGAGTCAAAGTCGTGGTCTGGTGAAGCGGACAAACATGGTGATATTTAAGTGTTTATAGTGTAAACTGGACACAGTGAATATAACATAGGAATTCCTGACAGACACCACGATGAACACTTTAGGATCATTTTAATGGTGTCAGAAGCATAAACATCGTTCCAAACGTAAATAAAATCACCAGCTTTATTTCCGTTAAAACAGATGTGTCGTCTGAGTCAATTGTCCTGGTAATAATATTTGATTTGATTGATCAAAGTGTTTCAAAGTGAAAAAATAAACATGATGCTGATGGAAGCACAATTTCAGTTAAAACTATTGCCGGCTGGAAGTTGGAATTCCCATGGGTTGTAGTTGAGACTAACGGTGTTAATGCGAAGAGTTTCACACTTATTAATATTTAACAAATAAAACATACACACGTATGGAAAAAAGCACATCGTAAACAAAGTACTCGTAAAATTATCCCCAACTTGAGAGGCGACCATCCAATTTCCCCCAGGCCCTTGGCCCTTGGTTCTGAATCCGCATAGCATCTGCGTAGCGAAGCAGGTGACCGATCGATTGTCACCGTTGTATTCATACGATGGTGTGTTACAATCTCACAACTTAGGTGAGCTAACTCAACTTACGTAATAAAATATAAAAATCCTCTTCAAAACATAAATCTGTATGAAAATAATAACAAGTTAAAATTTACCTCAATAATATTTATGAGATAGACGCCATTTTTATTGCACACGGCGACAGGTAAAAGACGGTTGACTCGCCGGTCTCGGGTCGTCGCCTAAAGGATTATAATAATAATATTTATTTTTAATAATTTTACGTTTATAATATTATTATACTGCAACAGATGGGCACATATTGACTGTACAAATTGTATTACCGATTTCACATATAAACAGGGACGTATAAACGGTATCAGGACATTACGGACCATGGACATTACATTACGGACCAGACATAACGGACCATATTTAGGGACATTACGGACCATCTATAGGAACATAACGGACCATGATTTGGGGACACTACGGACCATGACTGACATTTATTAGTACATATCAATGCTACCAAATATAAATTGGGATTATTTTACTAATTGGTTATCACACGAAGCTTAGTCTATGCTACCATTAGCACACAACAATGATGATACCTATGTTTACATACACAATAAATGATAATAAATTCATGTATAATATCTCGTATTCCAGGTGTTCCAGGCCATCGTCCGTCTCCTACCGTCGACCCAGGTCCAGACGTTTGTAACTGACTTCGAGGCCGGAATCTGGCAGGGGCTAAGAAATGTCTTCGATGATCCTGACATACGGGGTTGTGCCTTCCACTTCGGCCAGGCCTTATGGAGAAAGGCCCAAGAGTGTGGACTGCAGGTAATATATTCATTTAGCTTTTAAAGAATATATCCATTTTGCTTTTAAAGAATATATCCATTTAGCTTTTAAAGAATGATGATGATGATGATGATGATGATGATGATGATGATGATGATGAAGACAATAATTATGATAATGATAACGTGAAATATATAATGTTATATTTACTTTTGTGCAATTTCAGACTGCCTACAGTAGCAGGGACGCCGTGTATGGGCTCATGCGGAAGGTCTTCGCGCTGCCTCTCCTACCAGCGGACGACATTCCAGCAGCCTTCCAAAAGATCGAGGACAAAAACGACGCCAACAACGAACGACTGGACGCCTTCCTCCACTATGTCGACACTACGTGGGTACGGAGCGAGTTGTGGCCAGTAGAGTCATGGTCGGTGTACGGGCGCTCCATTCGCACAAACAACGACGTGGAGGGATGGCACGCCCGTCTGAACCGCCGTGCCAAGAAAGGGAATCTCCCTTTCTACCTGCTCGTGGAACTACTTCACAGGGAAGCAAAGGATATCCCAATCCAATGTAAGCTAGTGAAAGAGCGAAAGCTGCGCCGGTACCAGCGACGAGCTGCAGCGATGACGCAAGGGCGGCTGATGAAGCTGTGGGCGGAATACTCCGCGAATAAACGATCAACAAGTAGCCTCCTAAAGGCTTGTGCACGACTTTACGGCCCCGTGTGACTTATATGGTGACATTTTGAAGTTAAATGGTGTACCTACTCAGTGTATTGTTGTATGTATACAGTATTTATGGATGTGCTATATATTGTTGTGTATTGATTGTGTATTGTTTGATGTGCTTTTGATCGTGTGCTGTGTATTGTTTGATGTGCTTTTGATCGTGTGCTATATATTGTTGATGTATATTTGTGTATATGTGTATATTTTTATGTGCTTGATTACTTTGTAAAATAAACTATTTCTATTAATATTTGTTTGTTTTCTTACATCTGTTATAATTGACGTAATTTCACATTACATTCATCAGGGACATAATTATTTTATATATTATTTTATTAAATAAAAATTCAATCGTATAAATATTTACTATCTTGTAGGTGTACACAGGTCTCTAACACCTAATGGAATTTCACAGGAATTTGACAATGGTCACATTATAACCATCGACCGTTTCTCCAAATGGAATTTCACGGGAATTGTTCACAGTTAGTTTGGAAGGCATTTGGCAGGTGTCATATCAAAATGAGCAAATCCTAATAAGCGTTACAATTGATTTGCGAGGATGTGTGGCAAGATCTGCTGTTATATAAAATGTAAATAACACCAAATATATTGCACAATAGTTGTTGATAAATGAGGTCCATACAATAACTTCATTACGGATTATACTAAGATTACAACTTCAAAAAATAGAGATAACAAGTATTTATATACAAGTATTTATTAAAATATGAAGAGGATGAGGAGAATAAAGTTAAAACAAACTGTAAATGAAATTATAAATCATAGTCCGTTATGTTCCTATAGGTCCATCTTCTTTTCAAGCATGGTCCGTAGTGTCCCCAAATCATGGTCCGTTATGTTCCTATAGGTCCATCTTATTCCGTAGTGTCCCCAAATCATGGTCCGTTATATTCCTATAGATGGTCCGTAATGTCCCTAAATATGGTCCGTTATGTCTGGTCCGTAATGTCCATGGTCCGTAATGTCCGTAATTCGTATAAACAGTGGTCCGTCGAATCACCGCAAAACAGAAGGGGTATAAAAGCGGTATGACTAGATACCGAATGAATGAATGAATGGTGTTTTACGGCACGTCGACACATAAATAGGTCATATTGTGCGCAAAAATTGATGAAAAATGAAGAAATGAAGCATTAATTAAAAATTAATGTAAATATATAAAGATAAAACTATTAAAAAATAAGGGATGATAAGGTGTAATATAAACTATGAATGATCTTATTAGTTTTACCCATTATTGAGCGCTAAGGCGATTTTTTATTTTATTTTTATTTTTGGCCTTAGATTTAGGAGAGGTCTTAGGAGACTCAAGCAGCGACATTTCCACTGATGGATCCTCCTCCCTGGAAGAAGTCAGCTGAAGTGGCACCTCAACTAACTTTTCATGCGAGGATGGAAGTGGCAGTGCAGCTGCTGGCTCTGAAATGTCCATGAGCTGTTCGAATTTGTTATGCAGCTCAATAGTGCCGTTAGACACCTTTGGCTGCTCCTTGTGCTCCCCAGTTGGAGAAGCACTAGGCTTTCCAACTTCCTTAGTTGGAGCAGCACTAGGCCTTCCAACCGAGGAAGTATTAGGCTTTACGACTGGGGAACTACTAGACTTCACAGTCTTAGAAGAACCCGCTTTCCAATTCTGAGAAACTGACATGCTCTTGGCATTGCCAGAGCTTGCCGATTTTGTGTTTGATTTAAATGAAAAAGGTTGATTAGGTGAAAAATTTAGTTGGTTTGTTAAGTTGTGTTTGTTGACTTTTGTTTGGATTTGATACTGAGAAAGTATTCTTAGTATTTTGAATTTCTGGCTGTGGTTCGTATTGCGTACTTGCATCCCTGCATTCTGTGTGTGTTGCTGTTGTTTTGAGAATAGATGCGTAAGAGGTCGAATTTTATATTATTCTTCAATCAATTTTCTTGCTTCTGGAAATGGAATGTTTTGTGTATATTTAACTGTTATGATTTCTTTTTCTTTTTAAATTTTTCACATAATTTTGAATTTGCGTGATGTCCTAGACCGCAGTTGGTACATTTGAGGTCGTTAGGACAATCTGATTCGTTATGTTTGAATGCAGACTCGCCACATTTACCACAACGTTCTTCTTTAGTACACCTGGAGTTGTGGTGCCCAAAGGCTTGGCAGTTGTAGCAACGTAACGGGTTTGGAATGTAGGCGTCAACATGCAATTGCAGATATGCCACCTTTATTGTTTTTGGTAAGACGGGTGTTGCAAATGTGAGTATGATAGTATTTGTACTAATAATTGTGTCATTCCTCTTGATGGTTGTTCGGCGAGCTGCAGTTACCAACTGTAGCGCAAGCTCGCGAATAATTTCGTCTTCAGGTACTCCGGAGAGATCCGGGCACCTGATGACGCCTTTGGAGATATTCATAGAGGTGTGAGCGAAACATTTGACTTTGGTGTTTAACATTTGTTTAAGTGCTAATAAATTGTCAGAGTGAGATTTCTTTTCAGTTTCAATAAGTAGAGTTTTGTTTTTTAATTTTTTATTTGTTTGACATGTCCAGCGATGGATTGAATTGTTTTCTGGATGACAAAAGGTGACATATCTGTAACGGGCCTTTCCCCATCTTCCGATTCGATGATCAGAAAACGAGGAAAGGACTGGTTGATCACTGGTTCCTCAGTATCAGATTCATGTTCTGTTTTTTTACGTTTATTAGTAGTTTGTGCGTTTTGTGATGCCATGATGGGCGTTAAAAATTCATCTTCCACGCTTCTCACCCACCTCGGAGTCCAACAAGGGGACATTTGCTGTGGATATCAAACAGCAAAATGCCAAGAATACGTAGAAGGTATACTCATATAAAGCTAACGCATCAGACCCCCCATACCACCCAGCGGACATAACCCCTTAACTAAAACGTCAAAGAGCCGCACTTATGTTCCGCTTAAAAAGTGGCACAAGTATAGCCATATAGCGTTTTGAAATACATGATTAGCCCGTGCGCCACCGCCATAAAAGACCCTATCTATATAATGTTTAAAGTAGAACAATATAAAAGGTAAGTAAGATACAGTGTACTGGTACTCTCTGAATAATAAGGTCGGATCTCTTATAGCTGGCGTGACAAACCGATTGATCAGATCGGGCCAAATCTGACCGCCCGTCTAGTTGAAGTCCGGACCAAAGTGGTGTGTTGCAACGTGGAGATAACTACCAGATCTCCACGCCACTCAACCACCAGGACTCCCTTCTCCAACGACACGGGTCGCCACCCACGGTCAACAGGTGGGTTACATTTCGGGGGGGGGGGGGGGGGGGGTCCTACCCCTCTGCTAGGTAACGAGCAGTCGGTTAATTCTTATCACCCCACCACCGACTGGGGGGTTCGCGAAAAGAACAGAAATATCCGAAAAGACAGTATCAAATCTTTATTATTGATATAAATATTAATTTTTTTAAATCATTAGTTACATTTAAGTAAAAGAATAGTAACAACAATAAAAAAAAAAGTTAAAGTATTTTTATAAAAAAAAGTTGTACTCCATTTAGTATATTTTGGATTTCTCATCTCCGAAAAGACATTCAAATGTTGCGAAAAGACAGTATCAAATCTTTATTATTGATATAAATATTATTTTTTTTAAATCATTCTTTACATTTAAGTAAAAGAAAGAATAGTAATAATAATAAAAAAAAAGTTTAATTATTTTTGTTAAGATAGTTATAGTATATTTCGGATTTCTTGTCTCCGAAAAGACATTCAAATGTTGCGAAAAGACAGTATCAAATCTTTATTATTGATCTAAAATTATTTATTTTTTACATTATTCTTTACATTTAAGCAAAGAAATAGTAATTAGTAATAAGAATGCAAAAAATAGTTTGTTTTTTTTTATTTGAAAGTTATACTCCATGGATTCTGCATTAGCGAAAAGAAATTTCAATGTTCCGGAAAGAATAATCAAATATTTTTTATTTTATTATTGATTAAAATCAAGTTCTTTTTTGTTCGTTCTTATTAAGCAGTACATAAGAAGGACAGAAAATATGAAATTCAATTGATCTAGTTCAATAACAATGGAGGTGTAAGTGTGTTTTCAATTATAACTATGTATGTGACACCTTTTCAAACTGGTATATAACTAATGCGGCAAGTGTAATTGGAACACCTGGATTAAGATGCCTTTATGTAATTGGATTACACTATTTTTATCATTTAAAACTTGTCGGAAGCTTTAAGGAACTCTTAATTGACATAAGGGTCCGACAGTTTTAAATTATAAAAATAGTGTAATCCAGTTACATACTCTGTTTAGCACACCCCACAGTTTTAAAAGAATAATGTAAAAATAATAATATTTAGATCAATAATAAAGATTTGATACTGTCTTTTCGCAACATTTGAATGTCTTTTCGGAGACGAGAAATCAAAAATATACTAAAACGGAGTACAACTTTTTAAAAAATTTTTTTTTAACTTTTTTATTATTATTATTACTATTCTTTCACTTAAATGTAAAGAATAATGTAAAAAAAAATAATATTTAGATCAATAATAAAGATTTGATACTGTCTTTTCGCAACATTTGAATGTCTTTTCGGAAACGAGAAATCCAAAATATACTAAAATGGAGTAGATCTACAACTTTTTAAAAAAAAAAAAAAACTTTTTTTATTATTATTACTATTCTTTTACTTAAATGTAAAGAATGATTTAAAAAAAATAATATTTAGATCAATAATAAAGATTAGATACTGTCTTTTCGGATATTTCTGTTCTTTTCGCGAAAAGAACGTTCTTTTCGGTATCTAGTCATACCCGTATAAAAGAAGGGGTTACTTCCCGGTTAAAACCCGGTTGAAACGGGGTTGCAAATGTGTTGAGTGTGTTGATGTTTCAGATGTTTTAATGACATAGATGTCTTATATATGTATTCATTTTACCATAATCACAAAAAAAAAATGTTGAAAAAAAAAGTAGTTTAATTAAGTGTTGAATATTGGTGTTTTTTCACGATAATTTGACTGGTTTTGGCAATTCCCGGTTCAGTTTCTGATACATTTAAAGGGTAACAATGCCTTAATAATTCATAATTGATTGTTTTATTTCATAATATATGATATTATTAACATATAACAATAATACAAATGGAAATAAAACAGAAAATAAATGTTTTATCGTTTCATTTCCAAAACCCGTATTTCATGTTATGAAAGCCGTAGAAATTACAGGTGAAGCGTTATTTCTGCACGTCGTGAGAAACAGATTTTAAAACCTTATTCCATATGATGTATTCATTATATTGTATTATTTCAATTTTACAGCTTGAATGCTTTTGTCCACTTAAATGTTAATGGGTATGAAACTGTATATGTTATTGAGCCTGAAACTCTTATTGTAATTTCTAATATGAACTAAGGTAAAACCTTGAGGCGAGCACAGAAAATTTAAACAAATAAAACTCAATGAAAGAACAATACAAATAACATGTCAAATTGAAAGCAACTCAATAAGAGGTCCTCTCAGGGGTTTTGGGGGAAATGGCCATTCATATTTGGTGAACAAGGGAACAATGGCTGTTATTTTCAGGGGGGAAAGAGAACATTGACACATATTTTTAGGGAACAATGGAACATGACTTTACAGGAAATAAAATTCTAACATCTAGTTTTAATATTTAAAAAAAAATCACAAAAGGTTAACATTTCAAACAATATCTTTGTGATGACAGTGTTGCAGCTATAATTACTGTAGGACAGAATGAATTTTGGGGAACATTAGCAAATCTTTTAAACATTAAAAATACTTTTAGACAACAGGGGAACATTGGACAAATAATGTTGGGGAACAAAGCAAAATAGTTGTGAACAAGGGAACACTGATTCATATTTTCAGGGAACAAAGGAAGATGTACCCCTTCTATCCTCCTGTGGGCCTCAATAATAATAAGAAGAATGAATAAATCATTAAATGCAATGTACAGTTTGAAAGGGGCATATTGCATTTATCATATTGTTCTTACTGAGGGGACACTGATTAAAACAGGCAAAACATATGTTCAAAACGTTTTTTGATTATGATAATAATGAATTCAAGTATATATACTCAGTCGCAAAAGAAAATTCACACTTTGAAAATTTTACTTTACACCCCTATCCTTTTTATCAAGCAATTCAACCTATTGAAAAAAAATGACAACATGATATTGGCAATATAATGACAACAACTTTGGTACCAAACATGACGTATATTAATTTTGGAATTTATAGATTTTATTCTAAAAAAAACACATTGCACACTTTCTTTCACAACTGAGCTGTATACACTTTCTTTTGCAACTCAGTATAATTAGATTAAAACGTTTTAGACTAGCTTGAAAGAAACTAAACTGCCAAATTTAGCATTTACCTCACTGCTTCAAGTATCCACTGTCGTGATATAACTAAACTAAAAGATTGTTAACTTTATACATATACATACATTGTTCCAATTGCTTTTTTACATTTTTTTTATTTTGCCAGAAATGTTGATATTTTCTGTTATTATTTATTACTAAATATATGCAAACTGTGACCTGTGTATTTAGCCAATAACACTAAATATGATACACAAACAGATGAGAGATGGGGATAATTGTGTTAAGCCCAACAAAAACAACAACTGTGTTTCCGGTGGCCCGACCGACCCTATTTTTAAGGGGCCGACCCTAAAACTTTTTATGAAAAAAAAAGAAAAAAGAAAAATTGTTTATTCGTTCTGAACAATGATTTATCACAATATATCGAGGTAAACTTACATCACAGAGAAACTTTCAGCTGTATCATCAACTTGTATAGGGTGTATGTGATAAATACATGTAGAATCTTGCTCCCAAAAAAAAATGCCTACCTACCGACCCTATTTTTTCAGAGCATGCAATAGAAAACACACCTTTTTTTTTTTTCCTAATTCTAACACCACAGTCCATCTGTCCTGATCTTACCTTGAATAAGAACCGTCTGTACAAGATGGCAAGTTGCATTGCATTCACTTCAGTGTATGGGTTTGAAGAAATCCAATCTGTGTGTGACCCAATGGGCTACTCCTAAAAGATGCTAGTGTCACCATCCAATGCTGGTTGTAAATGCCTGACAGAATAATGCAACTATCAGTCACAGACAACCATTTAAATATAAACAAAGGATAGATGACTCTTTTCTTGAAGATGTTCAGCGTGATGCAGCCCTTCTGTAGTGTAAATCTCATTTTTGCTTTTCACTGAAAAAGCAGTTCCAGTACATCCCGGTGTTTCATCTCTGTTTTGGTCTGTTGTGTTCCGGTGAATCGTACCACTGGTCTATCATTATTTTATAAAACAAATACAAACAATTTCGGTTTTTAAATTCTATAATGAGGTCATTTTTATCATACCACAGATATCACTATCAGATATGAAGTACAAATCACTATCTGAGTCAAATAAATGAGAACCAGACCATCCACCATATTTTAAACGATAGGACACCCACCTGTATGGGCACAATAGAATCTGGACTTATGATTGTGATTAGTGTAATGTATCTATCTACAGTCTATAGTGCTGACACACTGGAATACCACACCGTAGTACACACAGGTGTGTGTGTGTTTTGTGGGTCGTTCGGTGTGTGTGTGTGTGGGCGGGTGGGGGTAGGTATTTTGAAATGAACAAATCTAGGGGGTGAGGACCCAGCCAGCAATCCTATATCTATCCTTCATCGGCCCCATATTTTATTTTATATAGGACTAGTATCGCAAACGATATCGGCCTGAGATCGGCGTGCCCATCGGCTTCAAGTTGGACCGATATCTTGTCGGCTACACATTGGTTAGATATCGTTTTAGTTTACTATCCATCATCGGTTAGACATCCTTTTAGTTTACTGTCCATCATCGGTTAGTTATCTATCCAATATGTATCCGATATAGTTTCGACCCGAAGTGGGCCCATTATGACAGATAAATATCAAATTCGTTCTATTGTCACCATCCAGCTAGCACAGTATGTAGCTAGAGCATCGGATTACCAATCCAAAATACATGTATATGTTTCGCAACATACAAGGTTATCGGGCTTTTAACTCCGTCCGAATTTTTTTTTATCAAATCTATTTAATGAATACTCACTACCTTATATATATATATCTTTTTTTAGGTGCTTATCTCAATTAGCTCGACTGTAAAAATATTCATTAGCAATAAATAAAACTCTTGTGAATGTAGGCATGTAGGTAGCAGAGCTCCAGATAAGGTGCATATTTGCATAAATACGCAAATAAAATGGTGGAAAAAGCAATATATATACAAAACCATGCGTATCATATCGCAAAATAAAATTTTGATAAGCAATTCCTCTCGAATTGCTTGCGTATTTGCAATTTTTCATTTCTAATCGATCGCGTATTGGCCCAGAGTTCTCACAATATCTCGAAACAAAATCAAATATAAGTAAAAGACGAAACTGCCGAGTGAACAGACTGGTTCCGAAATTCAGTTTTAATTGTGCGCGATTTACTCATTTTTGCCTGTACCCTTTTTATATCGTGTATGCGCTGGGCGATCTAAATCAAGCGTCGGTTAAAAATGTCAAACGCACAGAACATAATGATAAACGTGAGTACCATGTTTGATTATGTGTTTTGTTTGTTGTTAGTTAATATTACAAGGAAATACCCAATTGAAAACATCCAGGTAGGGTAAAAATACCCAATTGAAAAATAAATGATGGGGTAAAATTCATTTTTTACCCAATTCAAAATGCAAATACCCAATTAAAATAAAAACAATGGAGTAAAAATACTCAAAGTTCAAACCCTTATCTGGAGCTCTGAGGTAGCATCATTTTGCAATGTAAAACATTACATTTGCGAGGAATATCTGTTCACATTAACAATAAATATACAATATTCAAAATGACATGTCATTACCTCCATTTATGGCGTGTTATATCAGACTGACAGCGGCCCGATATATGGTATCAAGTGATACAAACTACGTCGGCCTGACGTTGGCCCGAGATATAATAATAGACATTAGAAGAAATGTGCTATATTCATTCAGATTAATGCATTGAACAATCAATTTAGCATGCCATACAAACAAATAATTCAAAAATTGGAAAATATTGAATTAATCGGCTCTACATCGACCCGACGTCGGCATATCCAACATTTAGCCGACATCTGACCGATATCTTTTCAGCAAATCATAAAAAAAACACACAAACCCAGTCAGCAAGCCTATATCGAACCGATATGTTTCCTATATACAGATAACGGATAGACATCGGGCCTTGCCGCTCTGTTACTGATATCGGTAACAGAGCGACAGTCTGTCGACATTCCGATCAATTACCAAAATCTATCCGATATGGCCATGCTGGCTGGGGAGTGGTGGGGTGGCTTGTAGTCTAAGACTTTCCAGGAGAGGGAGGTCTGTCTGAGGAAACTTTTCCTCTTTTTCTTCAGGGTGGTGGTGGGTGTGGGGTGGGGGGAATATTTTGTAGATTATTCTAGGGGGTAGACTGAAGAAACGCTTTCCGTTCGTGACGAGGGTGGTTTGTCCATAAATAATTAATCATTTAAACTTCTTATTCTTCCAGTACTGTGCTGGGTTCCTCTGGAACATCTTCGCAAAACGCTGAATATTTACATGAGTGATGGAAATTCAAGGTGCAGTTAAAACTTGCTCAACATAAACTCACAAAAGTGTTCGTACGAAGTGAAAGAAATTATAATCGATTTGTCCACAATTAATCATTTAAACTAGCTCAACATCAACTCACAAAAGTGTTAGTACAAAGTAAAAGCAATCCGAGTCTTCCAGAAATTACATGAGATGTCACTAGTCGTCTGCAAATAATGTCAATATTGACTACTGTTACGTAACTGATTTTAACACGCGCTAATTTGCATAATGTGGAAAGTTTCCGGCCAAGACAATTTAACCTTCATACCGAGTGTTTACAAATAAAAAACCATACTAAATGAATAACTCACATATGCTGCTAGTGTTGTTTAATCATTGTGCGCTCTCCAATTGTTGACATGTTCAGCATATTCCTGCATTTGTTGTCATTTTGAAATTTCCCACGGAAACCACATATTTTCTAAAAAGCCTTAGTTTCGCATTTGAACTCTTTAAATATTCTGCTGCACATATTCTGTAGGACTTTGTGAAGGAGTCGGAGAGACTTTCAAATTATTTCTGAAACTCTACTTTAACCAGTCATAACGGAAACGTTGCACAGAAAACTGTTTTAAAGAAAACAAATCAGAATTTCGAAACTAAAACTCCTATAGTGGGAGCCGGTGTCTGCGTTAGAAATGCTTAAATCGTGACAACGACGATTTACCATCGAAATCGAGACACATAGATTAGCAATTATCTTCTTTTTTTTTTCTTTTCTTTTTTTCTTTTTTTTTTTCTCCTGTTACCGTAAAGTTCGCTTGCGCTCGAAGTGCCTTCGGCACTTCTCGCTAGCTGTGCTCGCTAATATGAACTAAGGTAAAACCTTGAGGCGAGCACAGAAAATGTGAAAGTAAATTTTAAACAGATAAAAGTCAATGAAAGAACAATACAAATAACTTGTCAGGGGTTTTGGGGAAATGGCCATTTATGTTTGGTGAACAAGGGAACAATGGCTGTTATTTTCAGGGTAAAAGAGAACATTGACACATATATTTAGGGAACAATGGAACATGACTTTACAGGAAATAAAATTCTAACATTTAGTTTTAATATTAAAAAAAAAATCACAAAAAGTTAACATTTCAAACAATATCTTTGTGATGAGTGTTGCAGCTATAATTACTGTAGGACAGAATGAATTTTGGGGAACATTAGCAAATCTTAAACATTAAAAATACTTTTAGAGAACAGGGGAACATTGGACAAATAATGTTGGGGAACAAAGCAAAATAAAAGTTAGGAACAAGGGAACACTGACTCATATTTTCATGGAACAAAGGAAGATGTACCCCTTCCATCCTCCTGTGGGCCTCAATAATAATAAGAAGAATGAATAAATCATTAAATGCAATGTACAGTTTGAAAGGGGCAAATTGCATTTATCATATTGTTCTTACTGAGGGGACACTGATTAAAACAGGCAAAACATATGTTCAAAACGTTTTTTGATTATGATAATAATGAATTCAAGTATATATACTCAGTCGCAAAAGAAAATTTACACTTTGAAAATTTTACTTTACCCTTTTTATCAAGCAATTCAACCTATTGAACAAAAATGACAACATGATATTGGCAATAGAATGACAACAACTTTGGTACCAAACATGACATATATTAATTTTGGAATTTATACAGTTTATTCTAAAAAAAAAATCACAACTGAGCTGTATACACTTTCTTTTGCAACTCAGTATAATTAGATTAAAACGTTTTAGACTAGCTTGAAAGAAACTAAACTGCCAAATTTAGCATTTACTTCACTGCTTCAAGTATACATTACCTCACTGCTTCAAGTATACACTGTCGTGATATAACTAAACTGAAAGATTGTTAACTTTATACATATACATACATTGTTCCAATTGCTTTTTTACATTTTTTTTATTTTGCCAGAAATGTTGATATTTTCTATGTTATTATTTATTACTAAATATATGCAAACTGTGACCTGTATATTTAGCCGATAACACTAAATATGATTCACAAATAGATGAGAGATGGGGATAATTGTGTTAATTCTAACACCACAGTCCATCTGTCCTGATCTTACCTTGAATAAGAACCGTCTGTACAAGATGGCAAGTTGCATTCACTTCAGTGTATGGGTTTGAAGAAATCCAATCTGTGTGTGACCCAACGGGCTACTCGTAAAAGATGCTAGTGTCACCATCCAATGCTGGTTGTAATTGCCTGACAGAATAATGCAACTATCAGTCACAGACAACCATTTAAATATAAACAAAGGATAGATGACTCTTTTCTTGAAGATGTTCAGTGTGATGCAGCCCTTCTGTAGTGTAAATCTCATTTTTGCTTTTCACTGAAAAAGCAGTTCCAGTACATCCTGGTGTTTCATCTATGTTCTGGTCTGTTGTGTTCCGGTTAATCGTACCACTGGTCCATAATTATGTCATAAAACAAATACAAACAAATCCGGTTTAAAATTCTATAATGAGGTCATTTTTACCATGAAGTACAAATCACTATCTGAGTCAAATAAATGAGAACCAGACCATCCGCCATATTTTAAACGATAGGACACCCACCTGTATGGGCACAATAGAATCTGGACTTATGAAATTTGTGTTTAGTGTAATGTATCTATGATATCTACAGTCTATAGTGCTGCCCCACTGGAATACCACACCGTAGTACACACAGGTGTGTGTGTGTGTGCTGTGTGGGTCAGTCGGTGTGTGTGGAGGGAGGTATTTTTAAATGAACAAATGTAGGGGGTGCAGGGTTCTCAATAAATTTTGGTTGTACATGCCTTTTTGAAAAAGTAACAGGCCTAGGCAGGGGGGTTTCGGGGGTCCTCCCCCGGAATTTTTTGAAATTGAGCGCGTCATTTCCTGCATTTTGGGCTAATTTGAATGCCTTTTAAATCACACTTTAAAGTGCAAGTTTTATAAGCAATATTCCTCTGTATGCAGATACAAGTTCTGCAGTGCCTCTGTATTTAGAGGTAGTGCAGTATGTTGACAATTATATTTATTTACCAAACTTCAACAACACATATCCATTTGAAAATTGTATTCTGAACACCACATATCCACATAACTACACAATTCAACAACAAATACTTTCCATTATCTCTACAAAGTTCAATAACACATACTATCCATGTGACTGTCCCCATCTTTTTATTTTTATTTTTTGAACCGGCCCAAATGCCAGTTGAAGCGGTCATTTCGGCCGGTTCTTATTGAGAATCCTGGGGTGAGGATCCAGCCAGCAATCCTATATCTAGCCTTCATCGGCCCGATATTTTTTTTATATCGGACCAGTATCGCAAACGAAATCGGCATGCCCATCAGCTTGAAGTCGGACCGATATCTTGTCGGCTACACATCGGTCCAATATCGGTTAGGTATCGTTTTAGTTTACTATCCATCACCGGTTAGACATCGTTTTAGTTTACTATCCATCATCGGTACAATATCGGTTAGTTATCAATCCAATATGTATCCGATATAGTTTCGACCCGAAGTGGGCCCATTATGACAGATAGACATCAAATTCGTTCTATTGTCACCATCCAGCTAGCACAGTTAGTAGCTAGAGCATCGGATTACCAATACAAAAAACATGTATATGTTTCGCAACATACAAGGTTATCGGGCGTTTAACTCCATCCGATTTTTTTTATCAAATCAATTTAATGAATATTGACTACCTTATATACATCTTTTTGTTGGTGTTTATCTAAATTAGCTTGATTGGAAAAAATATTCATTAGCAATAAATAAAACTCTTGTGAATGAAGGTAGCATCATTTTGCAATGTAAAAAATGACATTTGCTAGAAATATCTGTTCACATTAACAATAAATATACGATATTCAAAATGACATGTCATAACCTCCCTTTATGGATTTATGGCGTGCTATATCGGACTGACAGCGGCCCGATATATGGTATCAACTGATACAAACTATGTCGGCCTGACGTTGGCCTGAGATACAATAATAGACAGATTAATGCATTGAACAATCAATTTCGGATGCCATGCAAACAAAAAATTCAAAAATTGGAAAATATTGAATTAATCGGCTCTACATCGGCCTGACGTCGTTATATCCAACATTAAGCCGACATCTGACCGATATCTTTTTAGCAAATCACAAAAAGAACACACAAATTAACCCAGTCAGCAAGCCTATATCGGACCGATGTTGGACCGATCATGTCTCCTATATGTAGATAACGGATAGACATCGGGCCTTGCCACTCTGTTACTGTTACCGATATCGGATAGATATCAGTAAATCTGATATCGGTAACAGAGCTGCAGTCTGCATAACGGCTCGATGTCTATGACAGATAACGGATAGACATCGGGCCAATCTGCCGACATTCCGACCAATTAACGATTTATCATGTCGATCTCCATAATTCTGCCGAGAAACAGGGTGCCTGTGATAAAACGTTATCTCGGCAGTTAAATTCCTATCCCGTCAGGTGCACTTCTTTTGATGACGCCGGCACCCCTTTTCATGACGTCATGGTATATTTGATGACGTCTGGGTGTTGTTGAAATGGAAAAAATGGCAAAAAGGTAAATCAAACAATTTTAAACGAAAAACACGATAAATAGACTATCATGTTAGTGCCTGATCTCATCTAGTTTATCAGGTTCGGCACTAAAAAAATGAAACCCTCGGCACAGCCTCTGGCTTCATTTTTTTCTCAGCCTCACCTGATAAACTGGATGAGATCTGGCACTAACATGATATTCTCTATATCTATCTGATATGGCCATGCTGGCTGGGGAGTGGTGGGTTGGCTTGTAGTCCTGACTTTTCAGGAGAGGGGGGGTGTCTGTCTGAGGAAACTTTTCCTCTTTTTTTTCAGGGTTGGGGTGGTTGAGGTGTGGGGGGGATATTTTGTAGATTTTTCTAGGGTTATCTATCAATCTATCTATCTTCGAATAAGTCAAACCCCTGCTGGGGACCTAGACTTGACATGCGTCAACTGACAAGACGTGAGTTGAAATAAAGCTAAGGATACAATTAGAAATAGTATACAGTGTTAAAAGAAGATTTAAAAGAAGATAGGGCATGCTTTCTAGGGAGACATGTGATTGACATGGCTAACAGCCAGCCAGCCCAGGGGTGGGGGGGGGGGGTATCGGTAACAGAGCGGCAGTCTGCCGACATTCCGACCAATTACCAAAATCTATCCGATATGGCCATGCTGGCTGGGGAGTGGTGGGGTGGCATGTAGTCTAAGACTTTCCAGGAGAGGGAGGTCTGTCTGAGGAAACTTCTCCTCTTTTTCTTCAGGGTGGTGGTGGGTGTGGGGTGGGGGGGATATTTTGTAGATTATTCTAGGGGGTAGACTGAAGAAACGCTTTCCGTTCGCGGAGAGGGTGGTTTGTCCATAAATAATTAATCATTTAAACTTCTTATTCTTCCAGTACTGTGCTGGGTTCCTCTGGAACATCTTCGCACAACGCTGAATATTTACATGACTGATGGAAAGTTCAAGGTGCAGTTAAAACTTGCTCAACATAAACTCACAAAAGTGTTCGTACGAAGTGAAAGAAATTATAATCGATTTGTCCACAATTAATAATTTAAACTTGCTCAACATCAACTCACAAACGTGTTAGTACAAAGTAAAAGCAATCCGAGTCTTCCAGAAATTACATGAGATGTCACTAGTCGTCTGCAAATAATGTCAATATTTACTACTGTTACGTCACTGATTTTAACACGCGCTAATTTGCATAATGTGGAAAGTTTCCGGCCAAGACAATTTAACCTTCATACCGAGTGTTTACAAATAAAAAAACATACTAAATGAATAACTCACATATGCTGCTAGTGTTGTTTAATCATTGTGCGCTCTCCAATTGTTGACATGTTCAGCATATTCCTGCATTTGTTGTCATTTTGAAATTTCCCACGGAAACCACATATTTTCTAAAAAGCCTTAGTTTCGCATTTGAACTCTTTAAATATTCTGCTGCACATATTCTATAGGACTTTGTGAAGGAGTCGGAGAGACTTTCAAATTATTTCTGAAACTCTACTCTAACCAGTCATAACGGAAACGTTGCACAGAAAACTGTTTTAAAGAAAACAAATCAGAATTTCGAAACTAAAACTCCTATAGTGGGAGCCGGTTTCTGCGTTAGAAATGCTTAAAGCGTGACAACGACGATTTACCATCAAAATCGAGACACATAGATTAGCAAATATCTTCTTTTTTTTTTTTTCTTCTTTTTTCCTTTTTTTTTCTCCCGTTACCGTAAAGTTCGCTTGCGCTCGAAGTGCCTTCGGCACTTCTCGCTAGCTGTGCTCGCTAATATGAACTAAGGTAAAACCTTGAGGCGAGCACAGAAAATGTGAAAGTAAATTTTAAACAAATAAAACTCAATGAAAGAACAATACAAATAGCATGTCAAATTGAAAGCAACTCAATAAGAGGTCCTCTCAGGGGTTTTGGGGGAAATGGCCATTTATATTTGGTGAATAAGGGAACAATGGCTGTTATTTTCAGGGGAAAAGAGAACATTGACACATATTTTTAGGGAACAATGGAACATGACTTTAAAAAACCTTGAGGCGAGCACAGAAAATGCGAAAGTAAATTTTAAACAGATAAAACTCAATGAAAGAGGTGAAAGAACAATACAATTGAAAGCAACACAATAATGAGGTCCTCTCAGGGGTTTTGGGGGAAATGGCCATTTATATTTGGTGAACAAGGGAACAATGGCTGTTAACAATGGCTGTTATTTTCAGGGGAAAAGAGAACATTGACACATATTTTTAGGTTAGGGAACAATGGAACATGAATTTACAGGAAATAAAATTTTAACATCTAGTTTTAATATTAAAAAAAAAATCACAAACAGTTAACATTTCAAACAATATTTTTGTGATGACAGTGTACTGTAGGCCAGAATGAATTTTGGGGAACATTAGCAAATCTTTTAAATATTAAAAATACTTTTAGAGAACAGAGGAACATTGGACAAATAATTTTGGGGAACAAAGCAAAATAGTTGTGGGGAACAAGGGAACACAGACTCATATTTTCAGGGAACAAAGGGAGATGTACCCCTTCCATCCTCCTGGGGGCCTCAATAATAATAAGAAGAATGAATAAATCATTAAAAAAAACTCATTGCACACTTTCTTTCACAACTGGGCTGTATACACTTAATTCTTTTGCAACTCAGTATAATTTTAGATAAAAAAGTTTTAGACTAGCTTGAAAAAAACTAAACTGCCAAATTCAGCATTTACCTCACTGCTTCAAGTATACACTGTCGTGATATAACTAAACTGAAAGATTGTTAACTTTATACATATACATACATTGTTCCAATTGCTTTTTTACATTTGTTTTCTTTTTGCCAGAAATGTTGATATTTTCTATGTTATTATTTATTACTAAATATATGCAAACTGTGACCTGTGTATTAAGCTGATAACACTAAATATGATTCACAAATAGATGAGAGATGGGGATAATTGTGTTAATTCTAACACCACAGTCCATCTGTCCTGGTCTTACCATGAATAAGAACCGCCTGTACAAGATGGCAAGTTGCATTCACTTCAGTGTATGGGTTTGAAGAAATCCAATCTGTGTGTGACCCAATGGGCTACTCCTAAAAGATGCTAGTGTCACCATCCAATGCTGGTTGTAAATGCCTGACAGGATAATGCAACTATCAGTCACAGACAACCATTTAAATATAAACAAAGGATAGATGACTCTTTTCTTGAAGATGTTCAGTGTGACGCAGCCCTTCTGTAGTGTAAATCTCATTTTTGCTTTTCACTGAAAAAGCAGTTCCAGTACATCCTGGTGTTTCATCTCTGTTCTGGTCTGTTGTGTTCCGGTGAATCGTACCACTGGTCCATATCCAAACAAATCCGGTTTTAAAATTCTATAATGAGGTCATTTTTACCATACCACAGATATGAAGTACAAATCACTATCTGAGTCAAATAAATGAGAACCAGACCATCTGCCATATTTTAAACAATAGGACACCCACCTGTATGGGCACAATAGAATCTGGACTTATGATTGTGTTTAGTGTAATGTATCTATGATATCTACAGTCTATAGTGCTGCCACACTGGAATACCAAACCGTAGTACACACAGATGTGTGTGTGTTGTGTGGGTTGGTCGGTGTGTGTGGAGGGAGGTATTTTTAAATGAACAAATGTAGGGGGTGAGGACCCAGCCAGCAATCCTATATCTAGCCTTCATCGGCCCGATATTTTTTTTATATCGGACCAGTATCACAAACGATATCGGCCTGATATCGTCGTGCGTATCGGCTTCAAGTCAGACCGATATCTTGTCGGCTACACATCGGTCCAATATTGGTTAGATATCGTTTTAGTTTACTATCCATCATCGGTTAGACATCGTTTTAGTTTACTATCCATCATCGGTACAATATCTGTTAGTTATCTATCCAATATGTATCCGATA
Organism: Cyrtodaria siliqua; assembly: GCA_037043455.1. Taxonomy (NCBI): domain Eukaryota; kingdom Metazoa; phylum Mollusca; class Bivalvia; order Adapedonta; family Hiatellidae; genus Cyrtodaria; species Cyrtodaria siliqua. The sequence continues at coordinate 58,889 of JAWPHD010007112.1, forward strand.
TAGTTTCGACCCGAAGTTGGCCCATTATGACAGATAGACATCAAATTCGTTCTATTGTCACCATCCAGCTAGCACAGTATGTAGCTAGAGCATCGGATTACCAATCCAAAATACATGTATATGTTTCGCAACATACAAGGTTATCGGGCGTTTAACTCCGTCCGATTTTTTTTATCAATTCAATTTAATGAATACTGACTACCTTATATACATCTTTTTGTTGGTGCTTATCTGAATTAGCTCGATTGGAAAAATATTCATTAGCAATAAATAAAACTCTTGTGAATGTAGGTAGCATCATTTTGCAATGTAAAAAATGACATGATCAGACATTTGCGAGGAATATCTGTTCACATTAACAATAAATATACGATATTCAAAATGACATGTCATTACCTCCCTCTATGGATTTATGGCGTGTTATATCAGACTGACAGCGGCCCGATATATGGTATCAACTGATACAAACTATGTCGGCCTGACGTTGGCCTGAGATATAATAATAGACAGATTAATGCATTGAACAATCAATTTAGCATGCCATGCAAGCAAAAAATTGGAAAATATTGAATTAATCGCCTCTACATCGGCCTAACGTCGTTATATCCAACATTTAGCCGACATCTGACCGATATCTTTTTAGCAAATCACAAAAAGAACACACAAACCCATATCGGACCGATTATGTTTCCTATATATAACAGGTGGTGAAAAAATCGTTCCTCAACCGGGACTCGAACCCAGGGTCTCTGGTTTACCGTACCAGCGCTCTAACCACTGAGCTATCGAGAACACACGGTTAGGAATCGATTATTCACCATTTACCTGTACCCGGTTACATATATGTAGATAACGGATAGACATCGGGCCAATCTGCCGACATTCCGACCAATTAACGATATCTATCCGATATGGCCATGCTGGCTGGGGAGTGGTGGGGTGGCTTGTAGTCTAGACTTTTCAGGAGAGGGGGGTCTGTCTGAGGAAACTTTTCCTCTTTTTTTTCAGGGTTAGGGTGGTGGGAGGGGGGATATTTTGTAGATTTTTCTAGGGTTATCTATCTACCTTCGAATAAGTCAAACCCCTGCTGGGGACCTAGACTTGATGCGCGTCAACTGACAAGACGTGAGTTGAAATAAAGCTAAGGATACAATTAGAAATAGTATACAGTGTTAAAAGAAGATAGGGCATGCTTTCTAGGGAGACATGTGATTGACATGGCTAACAGCCAGCTCAAATGTACTGGGGGAAGGGTTACTACGCTTTGAGGTAGGGTATTCCAATGTACTATGGTTCTGGGGAAGAATAGTCTGGGGTAGTCTGAAGAAACGCTTTCCGTTCGAGGCGAGGGTGGTTTGTCCATAAATAATTAATCATTTAATCTTGCTCAACATCAACTCACAAAAGTGTTAGTACAAAGTGAAAACAATCCGAGTCTTCCAGATATTGCCTGAGTTGTCACTAGGCCCCTAGTCGTCTGCAAATAATGTCAATATTTACTATAAATGTAACGTCACTGATCAGGGCCCTCATTTGGTCATTTCTGCCGCCGTTATTCGGCGGCAGTCCCAATAACGGCGGCAGTCCCCCACCTGAAAAGTATCTTTTTTCCCCCAAAAATTGATATTTTTCCCCCTCAGAAATACGAAAAAAAAAATTCAAAAAAAAAATTCAAAAAAAAAAATTCAAAAAAAATCCGATTTTCAAGACGATATGCTCACGATGTCGTGTTTACCGGTTTGAAAAAGACATTTTGATTATTATTAGACTGGTTTTAGACTGTTTATCGTGCACAGGACGTTTTAACTATTATCGGGCACTGACTCAACCAGATGCCCAACTGGACAGGGCAATAGGTTTTTTTCGGGATAAAAAGAAGAGAAGGGTTGACTTTTAATGTGGATCTCCGATGAAAACATGCCATTGATGGTTATTAAGTGGAGTTTTTTTATCAGAAAAAGAACCAGATGGTTGACGAATGTATGTTAATAAAGTGAAACGTGTTAATCAAACAGAGTTTTTTTTTTGTTGTAAAAATTCCCCCCAGTTACAAAAATTCCCCCTTCTGAGGGCTGCGGGCCCCTTCCCCCAAAGTAGCGTGAGGGCCCTGCTGATTTTAGCACGCGCCCCTAATTTGCATAATGTGGAAAGTTTCCGGCCAAGACAATTTAACCTTCATACCGAGTGTTTACAAATAAAAAAACATACTAAATGAATAACTCACATATGCTGCTAGTGTTGTTTAATCATTGTGCGCTCTGCAATTGTTGACATGTTCAGTATATTCCTACATTTGAGATGCTCCAGTCCCTACAGTGGAGAAGACTAGACCAAAGACGTATCGACAGTCGACTCTCACTATGTTACAAGATCACAAATGACCTGGTAGCTATCCCTCTAGAAGACTACATGACACTGACGAACAGACAATCCCGACATTCACACTCACTTGCTTTCAAATTAATTACGCAACCGCTGACTACTACAAATTCTCCTTTTTCCCAAGAACAGTCTTCCACTGGAATTCACTAGCTCCTGACATCCCTATATTACCCAATATAGAACAGTTCAATTCTGCAGTCAGCAGAATTGAACATATCTCATCATAAATTCAATGTTTGTTTTTATTTTTAAACCTAACATCCAAAAACTTCAATGTTTTTCTTAAATTTCTTTTATAGCGAGCACAGCTCGCGTCGCGAGCGCAAGCGAGCTCCTATGGTATCATGCAGGCGAAAAGTAAACATACCCATCCATCCTTTTGAAAAGTCTTGGGTAATTTACGGCAGTTTATGGGCGACTTCAACCGTAAAGTAGCATATTTCGTTACGAAATTAACAAGATAAGCATTCGTAGAAATCATTAAGAATGGTGGTTTCCATGCAGAATGAGGTGAAAAAAACATTAAAAACCTTTCTCGAACCCATCCAAAAATGACAATGAAATTGCATTTTTACCTATGTCGCCAAAACGGCCATTAACCGGAAGCATAGCCCAAAGTGTTACCTTGCGCGTTGTTCATTGGCGAAAATTCGTCAACACATTTCACAATTTAATAAAAGTAGATTTCGTGTCGCAGAAATGTATATGTCTTGCTAACCGATTAGGATAAACAAATGATTTGGTTAAAAACTATCTTTCATTTGTTTATTTTCCCGAAAACCATAAATGCAATCGGAATTCTTCGCAGATTTCCGTATTCGGTCGTCTACTATTGTAAGCCATTGACGGAAATCGACGAGGTTATTCCGTGTTCATTCGTGTCAAACTCGAACAATCTAGCAATTTCCGGAAATGTTACGGAAATTATAATACAATGACAAGACGTCATTGATTTACGTCATCATCGTATGTCATCACATTATGACGTAGGCTATGGTCTGTTAGTAAACAATTAGTGAGCAAGGTGCTTATTACCGATCCATCTTTCTTTGTTTCTTCTTTCTTTCTTCCTTCCTTCCAATACTATTGACGTATTATACACATACTTATGATTATCACAGTTTCGTTTCTGTGGATGAGTTTACCAGCAGACTTTTTTATGATAACCACAGAAGTTCAGCGAGATTTTTAACTTACACGAATAGTTCTAGATCTAAGGGAGTGCGTTTTCAATTCTCGAGACGTGAACCTCCGGGAGTCGAACCCCAGACTTCTATATCCAGAGGCAAGGAAGCTAACCACTCTGTCATCGCACACAGTAACATTATGGTCCATTATGAAAAAATATAACTACTAGTATTTAGAACAACACCAGGTCTAAAGTGACTAAACGATGGTTCGGCCCAAGATGTTACTCACACTGGCAGGGATAGGAACAGCCTCCTTCCCGAGATCCCAATAATTTGACTGGCGTGTTTGGGTAGGGGACGTTCAAAAGGTATTTTTACGATACCCCATGTTGGATATTTTTGGGCGCTTCGACCTTTTATCCAAAAATGGTTTTAATGAGTTGGGCAAACCGAAATTAAGACATCCTGAAACTATTGAGGCTAACTGAAGTTATATTTGAGATTTCTTATTTTGTTGCTGTCCCAGCAACACGGCAGATGTACACCCGAAAGAGGCTAATGCAGGATGTAGACAGATAGATAGGAATTTACATCATCTGAACTGATGGCTGTAAAATATTTATTTTTTAACCAAATTTCCAAACTAAGGTGCTTTTATTTACCACTAAAATTGCCAGTTCCAATTATATATAATGTATTTATATTTTGTTAAAATTACTCACTCACATAGCTGAAAAACCTTTAGCTTAAACAAACGCCCGAAATAATAGCAAATTTGTCGGGTTTAGACTCCACCTAATCCGAGCCTTTTGCGTACACAGCCAGATGAAATATCAAAAATCGTAAAAAGGGCTGGTAAGGTCAGAGAAGGCTCGGATTAGACTCCACCATAATGTACAGAATGGGTATTTTTTTATTTTTGGCTGGATTGCGTAGCAAATCTAGGCTTACAGTTTGGCGATTTCCATGTGTCTGTCCGTCTATCCGTCCGTCCGTCTACGAGTTTTGAAGTTTTCGTTAAAGTTTTTTTTCCCCCTCATTTCTCAAAAATGAATTGTCGAAAAGCTTTGAAACTTGACACTTGTTCAACATCATTACAAATGTTATATGAAAATAACCCTAACTATGTCATGTATTTTACCTGGACTACCCCCCTTTTCACACAGATTTTTCACTTAAAATGTTAAATTCGCAATCCGGCTTTCGCGCCAATATTGGTGCTTCACCTTTTTTTTTTGTTACTTTTAACAAAGTTTAAGGTTTCCACTGGACCCCCATATAAATGAAACGTTCCTATGCCAGTGTACCTGTAACCGGTCATCCGGTTTGGTCTGATGCTACGGAGTAGTTCAAATTTGAAGGTGATGAAAACACGGTTTGGAAACTTTACCCGTCTTCTGCTTCAATCGATCTATGCTTTTCTCTGTCCTATCATTTCACTATTTTTGTTTTTCTACCACCGACAGAAACATTGGGGTCAAATAGGACACTCAGTTTCTTAAAATGTAGATGTAGAAACTAATACGTATCTTGAGCACAGCTAGTGCTAAACATCAAGAACAGTGAAACAAACCAACGTTTTTTCTACATAGCATTTGATGAATTTTAGTGCATTTTCAGAATATATTGATTGAAAACGTCGGACCCTGTCTCCTCCACCCACAGACATACTCAACTAAATATTGAACTAATATTCTGAAAATGGACCACCATTTATTAAATGTCAAGTAGGAAACAACAAATTCCTATGTTTTAAAATCATTGTACTTTTCTCAAACATACATCATCATAATGATGAGACAATACGTATGAATCAATTTAACACACGTTGAAGACGTTTATTCAAATAGATAAAAACTTAAATCATATATATACATTTTTCGTAATGACATAACGTTGAAACCGTAATTACATGTAACATGTTGTTCGGCAAAAAAGTATACGCGTGCATCAAGGTTTATGTATATATATCTTGCATAAACTGATGTAGTAGCAGCTTTTATGACGGTTGGTGATTCAGCCAATGTCGATCCAGACTGGATCATGACTAGATAGCCGTTAGAAGTTCGTTCCATGCCATATCTGTCCTGTCTGGGAACGAATTGAAATTTGACCGAAGCACTGTGGTGTACTGGTTAGAGCGTCTGCCTTGCATTCGGGAGGTCGTGGGTTCGAGTCCCCTGACCGCGTCATACCAGATACTTTAAAAATGGAACCCTTGCCAGACGAGCAAATAATGGGTAGTGCTACGACTGATTGACCAGTGTCAGAATAATGTGACTGGGGGTATCATGTCTACTACGGTGTGGTATTCCAGTGTGGCAGCACTATAAAGAAACCATTGAGTTCGCTGCTTCAAGTAGACATATCATCGCATCACACACAAACACAGATAAAAGTCCAGACTCCATTGTGCCTATAATCGTCGGGTAGGACGCCTGTCGTAGGCGGACGGATTATAATCCTTAGAAATACACACACACACACACACACACACACACACACACACGAATTGAAATGTGTTGGGGTGGGATGTCACGATTCAGAAGGCACGTACTGGTAGACTTGCACTAGACGCGAGAATCATGGCTCTTATGGTGGTAAATACCTACCATGGTATAGGTACACGCCATAAGAGCTACGATTCTCGCAGCTAGACTTGCACATATGGGTGTATACATACGCAGCGGCACAATCAAACATGAACTGTGCTCGCCCTATAGGTTTAACCTATTTCATATTATATATTTTTAAAAATACTAACAGTCTTTGTCGGTATGACGACGCATGCCTAGGTCCCCAGCAGGGGTTTGGCATTAAAGGAAGATAGATAGATAGACATTTGTTGTCATTTTGAAAATTCCCACGGAAACCACATATTTTCTAGAAAGCCTTAGTTTCGCATTTGAACTCTTTAAATATTCTGCTGCACATATGCTATAGGACTTTGTGAAGGAGTCGGAGAGACTTTCAAATTATTTCTGAAACTCTACTCTAACTAGTCATAACGGAAACGTTGCACAGAAAACTGTTTTAAAGAAAACAAATCAGAATTTCGAAACTAAAACTCCTATAGTGGGAGCCGGTGTCTGCGTTAGAAATGCTTAAAGCGTGACAACGACGATTTACCATCAAAATCGAGACACATAGATTAGCAATTATCTTCTTTTTTTTTTTTTTTTTCTCCCGTTACCGTAAAGTTCGCTTGCGCTCGAAGTGCCTTCGGCACTTCTCGCTAGCTGTGCTCGCTAATAAAAGTATTAGTATTCTTCATTAGTACTTATCAATGCATGTTATTCAGAAGTGTTAAATGTTTGTTTCCCGATCATGTCTTTGATTAGGTGTACAACTGGTTTCATTATGAAATTACTCTTCAAACTTCAAATTGAAACTTAAAAGAAACCAAATTAAGCTGACAAACGAACACTACCTCAATATAAAACATTACACTTAATTCAATCAGTTCGTGCGCATACACTAGGATATAGAGTGCATAGGACCTTAATAGTTACAACAGTGTCATACTGATATGTTTTCCTTTTTTATTATCAATAGTGCAAATAGTTTGTACATTGTACACATATAGTGTTAAATTTTAGTTAGTAGTTTGACGATTAATTGTGACAAGTTGTGACATCATATTTCTTAATCAATATATATTCTTAAATTTAGTGATAATACAGTGTTAGAAATAGTTAAAATGTCTACCTTTAATAATTTATCTACAGAGCTTGGAAGCGCGGCCTCCGCCCACGACAACCACCACATTACCCATAACAATTGGCAGCATATGTTTTACTTTAGGGCCAAAGGGGACATTAAGCTTACAAAAGCTATCCCCATAGTGAGATCTCATCAACATTTCCCAATAAGATCAGCAGGGTCATCCCACTAAAATCTGGGGATCTTCTTATAGAAGCCAAGTCGTCGGAAGCCAAGAGCTTGATCTTTAAATCAAGCCCCATCTACTTCGATGACTTGGAGATACATATGATCACGCCTGCCACCATTACCAGAGAGGGAGTAATACATAATGTTCCGGTGGACACAAATCTATCGGAACTTAAACAGGAATTGGTGGACGAACACGATAACGTCCCCAATATACTCTCTCTCTCGGTCTTACTTAATACGTTTGGCAGGCAGACCGGAGCTGTCAAGGTTGTTGTTGGCGGGGACTCGCTCCCGAGACTCCTTAAAATATACCGCACATTTACTGCCTTTGAGGTTGAGGAGTTTGTGTCCCCTCCGATTCGTTGCTTTAAATGCCGGGGATTTGGGCACAAATATGACAAATGTGCAGGCACTGTAGCCTGCGCCAAATGTGCCCAGTCCCACCATACTAGGGATTGTACCACCCGGGGTAATATGTGTATTAACTGTGGTGGGGAACACTCGACACGATTAAGGGGCTGCTCCATATATATCTCAGCCATTGAGATCACAAAGATAGCCAAGAGGAACAGAACCTCTTGGGCTACAGCCATTGAAATATATGGCAAATCAAAGGCCAATAAAAGCCAAGGGCGGACTATTATCCAGCCCCCAATTAAGGCCGCAGCCTCTGGCCGTGCTGAGTGGTCCCCACGGCAGATGGCACGGGATCGCCCACTAAAAACAAAACAGGATGATCCTGAGATCATATCTATATGGTCCCAAAACTTACAGACCCCGAGTTGGGACATGGACGCCCCCGCCCATCCCTCCCCACATAAAGATACTCCTGCTTCTTTTTTATCCCCACCCACGGTAAAGCCTATTATATTAATAAGTGAGGGGGCCGTACTTAAAACACCCCCACCCCACCAATCTCCAACGATCCGAAGTCGCCGGTTAAATCCCGACTTACATATGCCGATATAGTTGTTAAAACTGTTGATATTAAGAGACACATTCCCACTAGCTCTCTTAAAACTAACCTGGTCCCTGTGTTAAACGGGAATACGTCTACTGTGGATCAACGCCCCTCCCATAAAATAGACATTACACAGTCTTCATACCAAGACAATATATTCTATAGGAAACAAGGGGAACAGATCCACAGACTAAATAAGCAAGTGCTCCCACCCTCTATTTTAATCCCACAGACCCCAGTGATACCATTTAGTACTTCCCCTATCACATCCCTTATTTTAATTATAGACGAAACAATAATCGAGCAGTCTATCTCCCCTAATAGCCAAGCACGGAATCGAAATCCCACCAAGGTCTCAAAAACAAATGTTGATTACTCCATCTAACACCCCGGAACGAAAAATTAAACAATCTACACCAAACTCTTCTGATTGTTCATTGGGCACTTCAAAAACCATTAACGATTGTAGCATGTTCAATGTAACACAAAACACATCAATTTTGACTGTAGATAATTCCTTCAGCCTCTCAGCATCAACGGAAAAAAGCTTAGAACAGATTTCAATTCTAGACCTGGTGGGGATCGATGAAACTCCGACTATTAGTACCCCGATTAAAACACACCTATATTTTACGACAACTCGTCTCAAACCACCCCAGTAAAAGTCCAAGTACTAAACAATACTAATCCTGTAATTACCAACATGGAAATACTTACAAAATTAACGATTAGATTGATAAATGAAAAATCTAGACCCACTGGCCCCTTGCTAATTAATCACATACATAGGGAGATCCTTAAGGGCATAGTGGGTCCTAGTTGTATCAACCAACCTCCCTCCCACATCTATAATACATTGGACACCCCACCCTTTCCTGGCTCCATACTTCACCCAGAAAATCTGTTATTGAAAAGGCATAAGCCACAACACTTTACTAGCAAAAATAATAGCAAGATAAACCCAAAGAAAACACCGAGGAAAACTCAAGGAACCCTTAAAGGAACCAAAACACCACGTAAACCAACTTCTTCTCCCCCCCCCCCCCCCCACAGTCGGTGGTAGGGTGTTAAGAATCAACCGACTGCTCGTTACTTAGCAGAGGGGTAGAACCACCCCCCCCCCCGAAATGTATGAATTAATTAATGAATGGTGTTTTACGGCACGTCGACACATAAATAGGTCATATTGTGCGCAAAATTGATAAAAGATGAAGAAATGAAGGATTAATTAAAAAATAATGTAAATATATCAGGTTAAGCTATTAAAAAATAAGGGATGATATGGTAGTAATATAAACTATATATGTAAATCAACAAATGCCCGAAAAGGGGTATACAAAAAAGTAAATATATACAAGAACATATTATCAGGACTTATATAGTCCGACTTCCTTCAGGAAATCTAAAACTAGACTAAAATCTATAGTATTAAATAACTCGGTCATAGTATTAACATTGTAGTACCTTTGACGCATAGGATCAAAGTCTACGCATTCCAGCAATATGTGTTTGACCGTTAACGGTGCAAAGCAGGGTATACATTCTGGTAATTGCTCACCTTGTAATAAATATGAATGAGTATAACGTGTATGCCCTATTCTGCACCGGGCTAGGACAATTTCCTCTCGACGAATGTGTCTACTAGAAGAACGCCACTCTCCGAGCAACGGTTTAATTGAATGGAGTTTATTGTTAACTGACAAATCCCAAGCGGTTTGCCAAGAGTTACGAATATATGTGTTAATACAACTTTTAAAATCAGTATAAGGTAATTTGGTATTAGATATATGTAAATATAACGCTGCCTTGGCAGCACTATCAGCTCTATCATTACCAAGTATTCCTACATGGCTTGGAACCCAGCAGAAAATAATAACATTATCAATTATAAGAGAATTGTACTTTTCTAAAAGTTGAAGCACAACTGGGTTATCATGTTTCATATTACCCAGTGCTTGAAGAGATGAAAGGGAATCCGAAAAGATTACAAAATGGTCATCATCAGATTCCTGAATATAATTTAAGGCAAGTTCGATTGCCTTAAGTTCAGCTGAAAAGATAGAGGCCTTGTCAGGCAGGCGGCTCTTTATGCTGTGTTTGTGAACAACAGCTGCTGCAGCTACCTTATCTCCATCTTTAGAGCCATCTGTGTATATATGTTGAAAGTTACTGTATTTCGATTTAATTTCATTAAATTTGCTTTGAAAGACAGAAGGGTCTGTACTGGATTTGTTACTATTACAAAGGTCGAAAATAATTGTTGGTGTTTCCAAAGTCCACGGTGGAATTTGTGGTACTTCGTACTTGGCAATCAAATTTAGGTCGATTTCAGTGTCTCTTAATTTTGGTTTAATACGTAGACCAAATGGTTGAATGGCCTTCGGTTTTCTATCAAAAAAAGGTTCACAACTAGGGTTAAAAACATTATCGAAAGTTGGGTTTGAACGGTTAGACTTTAATTTAATGGCGTATTGAAGGGCTAATTTGTCCCGTCTATGAGACAGTGACGGTTCATTAGCTTCAACATATAGACTTTCGGCTGTTGATGTACGAAAGGCACCTAAGGCAAGTCGTAATCCTTGATTATGTATAGGGTCGAGCATCTGCAAGTACGACTTGCGAGTCGATCCATATACTATTGAGCCGTAGTCCAGCTTGGATCTGATATGAGATCTATATAGTTGTAAAAGGACTTAACGATCTGCTCCCCAGTTAGTGTTTGCAACAACTTTAAGTAAATTAAGAGCTTTAAGGCATTTGGCCTTCAAGTATTTAAGGTGTGGTATAAACGTTAATTTACGGTCGAAAATAAGACCAAGGAATTTTGCCTCATCTACTACTGGTATTGGTGACCCATCCAGTGTTAGATGAGGGTCTTCCTGATGTTTACGTAACTGACAAAAGTGCATACAATTAGTTTTAGATTTAGAAAATTTAAAACCATTTTCATCCGACCAGGTCTGAAGTTTATTCAGACATTGTTGCAGTTGTCTCTCAATAGTGTTCATGTTTTTCGCACGATAACATATAACAAAGTCGTCAACATATAGAGAGCAATCCACACCTGGATTGATGCATTTAACTATACTGTTAATTTTTATACTAAAAAGGGTGACAGAGAGTATGCTGCCCTGTGGCACACCCATCTCCTGCTCATGCATGTCAGAGAGGGTTGAACCCATTCGGACACGAAACTGTCTGTCCTCTAAGAAATTCTCTATAAAAATTGCCAAGCGACCTCTAAGACCAAGGTCATGAAGATCGTTCATAATACCGTACTTCCATGCAGTATAATAAGCTTTCTCCAAGTCAAAAAATACAGCGACTAGATGTTCTTTCTTTACGAAAGCTTCCCTAATAAATGATTCAAATCGAATGAGATTGTCTGTTGTGCCTCGTTGGCGCCGGAATCCACTTTGATACTTTGTTATCAGCTTGTTGGATTCCAGGTACCAAACGAGTCTCTCATTAATCATTCGTTCCATGGTTTTACATATACAACTCGTTAAAGCAATAGGGCGATAATTTATTGGGTCCGTATGATCCTTTCCAGGTTTGGGGACTGGAATAACGATTGCTTCCCGCCAAGAATCGGGGAAGTTTCCGGTCACCCAAAGTTCTTTGAGAGTGAACAGTTTATTGTATTTCTCCAAATTTTTAGATTTGAAATTCAGCTTCTTCTGTTCTTTTAGTTTCTTATTTTTTAAAAAATTTGGTTGACAATTTTCAGAAGAAGAATTTTTAGAAAAAGTTTCTGCCAAAGTGTTCGTAATATCTTTGACAGAAGTAATATCCTCATTATCAGTTTTAAGATGATTTACACAACTAGAATTACCTTTACCGTTTATTTTCCGGACCGAGACATAAGATCTCCAGGATTTCCTCTTGCTATCCTTAATAGAACGACGGGCTTTCGCACGAAAAACTCTAAAAGTATCTAAATTATTTTGAGTTGGCCGCAAGTTAAAAGCATTCAATGCAGCTTTACGATCGCTGACTGCCTTTTTGCAGTCATCATCGTACCATGGTTTATGTGGGCGTTTTGGATTTGCCGAGGTTTTTGGAATAGTTTGATCAGCTATATCATGAAGGGTTTTGGTAAAAAGAGCAGTTGCGTCTTCGACATCCTCGAAAACGGAAGGCTTTAACTGTTCCTCACAAAGAGATTGAAACGTATCCCAATCAGCTTTGCGAAGTTTCCATCGTTGCATTTTTTCGAGAAGTGGAGGGCCGATATTTTCAAAAAGTATGGGGAAGTGGTCACTTCCACATAGGTCGTCACCAACACTCCACGAAAAATCCATCAAGAGCGTTGGATCGCATATTGTTAAATCAATGGAAGAATGAGAGCCTGTAGCTGGATGTAAGTAAGTATGTGATTTGTTATCATTAAAAAAGACACAGATTATTTTTGGCTAAGAAATCTTCAACTTTCTTGCCTTTATCGTTAATATCCTTACAACCCCAAATGTAGTTGTGTGCATTTAAATCACCCAAGAGTATAAATGGTGTTGGTAATTGTGCAACTAGGTGATTTAAATCTTTAAGTTCTAGTGAAGAACTGGGCGGTAAATATAAGGAGCATATTGTTATAACTCTGTGCATCGTAACACTGAACGCAACAGCTTGCAAACCAGTTTTCAACGCAACAGTTCTGTGAGGAATGTTTCGATTCACAATAATCGAAACTCCTCCAGAAGCTTTATCACCTGTATCACAAATATAGTTATACAATGAATAGTTTTTAAAAGATATCTTATCAGTAGTCTTCAAGAAAGTTTGTTGAAGACAAAATGCAACAGGGTTGTGTTTATTTAAATGTAAGCTGATTTCATCGTAATTAGGTTTTAAACCTCGGCAGTTCCATTGAATGACCTTATTTGATTTTGATGTCACTAAGGCGGAAGTACGGGTATACGGCCTTTGAATTTGACAGACCTTGGTGACTTTGGAGATTTTTGGAGTTCCAGATGTACTGGATCAACCTCCATCTCCAGGTCTCCAAATCTGTTGTGCAGTTCAATCGGATCATCAGATCCTTTTGACTGCTTCCCTAACCCGGGAGTTTTCTTTTTCTTTGCTGTCACATCCGTGGCAGCAGTTCTGCTTGGTGACGAACTCTTTGGAGAGTTCGTCGGATTTGACGAATTCTTGGAAGAGTTTGTCGGGTTTGGTGGACTCTTGGTGGCACCAGAGTCCGTCGATTTTGAAATAGATGAAGTAGATGTAGTAGTTGTAGGAGTTGTTGAAGGTATAGTTGAAGAAGTTGTAGGCTTGGAAGCCATAGGAGGTTTGGGAGCCACAGGAGGCTTATTGGAAAGGACCACAGTTTGTGAAGCTGAAGCGGTTGTAGAGGAATTCTGAACAGAGAGTGGTAAAGTAGTAAACCCGTCGGAGCCTATTGGCCAGGTCACCACGGTCTGCGCCGCGATTGACCTGGTAGCCGGTTTCTCAACCCTACTCGCATCGGCATATGATTTGCCAGATGGAGTGGGCGGAGTAAGACTCTCAACAAGTTTTCTAGCTTCAGGAAAGGAGATATTTTTTTCTATTTTTATTTTCTGAATTTCTTTCTCGTGTTTCCATTTCGGACAGTCTTTCGAGAAAGCCCCGTGGGCCCCCTTGCAATTAACGCAAGAGGCGGGATTGTTGCAATTAGAGAAATCGCCGTGACCCTGTTGGCCACAGCGCGCACAAACGGCAATTCTCTTGCATCTTTCTCGATGATGCCCAAAATGTTGGCATGTGAAACATCTGAGAGGGTTTGGGATGAAAGGGTCTACTGGTAAAATAATATATCCAGTTTTAATCGTTTTAGGAAGAGTTGGTGTGCTGAAAGTAAGCACGAATGTATTAGTAGGAGTGAGAATGCCACTCCGCCTTGTATTCAAACGGACTACTTCAGTCACACCTTGTGATTTGAGGTTTAGTGTCATTTCCTCAACGGTGCAGTGCTCCAGTTCCCTAGAGCGTACCACACCTTTTGAGGTGTTGAGGGAGATATGAGGTATCACCTCAACAGGGATATTGACAAAAGATCTGACTTTAAGAAGATTGTCAGAGTGTGATTTACGTTCACACTTCACAAGAAGTTTTTGATTTTTAAGTTTCTTAACACTCCTCGGCTCACCGGCAATGCCGAGTAAAGCCTTGGAGATAGCGAAAGGAGAGAGATTTGTGATAGGTCGGGATTCATCTAATGATATAACATTAAGAAATCGAGGCCAATTCAGATGTGCAATACCAGTGTCCGAGTCAGACTCAGAGTCTGACTGAGGTCCTGGTCCATTTCTGGAACGTTTAGAACCAGAAACTGAAGTTGATGGAATAGTGGTAGTGTGTGCGTTTTTCGTCCCATAATGGGGAATTGGTATTCACTCTTCACGCTTCCCACCCACCTCGGAGTCCAACAAGGGGACATTTGCTGTGGATATCCGACAGACAACACTTTAAACATTATATAGATAGGGTCTTTTATGGCGGTGGCGCACGGGCTAATCATGTATTTCAAAACGCTATATGGCTATACTCGTGCCACTTTTTAAGCGGAACATAAGTGCGGCTCTTTGGCTTTTTAGTTAAGGGGTTATGTCCGCTGGGTGGTATGGGGGGGGGGGGGGGGGGGGGGGGGTCTGATGCGTTAGCTTTATTTGAGTATACCTTCTACGTATTCTTGGCATTTTGCTGTTGGATATCCACAGCAAATGTCCCCTTGTTGGACTCCGAGGTGGGTGAGAAGCGTGGAAGATGAATTCTTAACGCCACATCATGGCATCACAAAACGCACATACTACTAACAAACGGAAAAAAACAGAACATGAATCTGATACTGATGAACCAGTCATCAATCAAGCCTTTCCTCGTTTTCTCATTATCGAATCGGAAAACGGGGAAAAACCAATTACAGATATGTCACCTTTCGTTATCGAGAAAACTGTCCATTCAATTGCTGGACATGTAAAACAAATCCAAAAATTAAAAAACAAAACTCTCCTGATTGAAACAAAAAAACAAACTCATCCGGATAATTTATTAACACTTACACAAATTTTAAACACCAAAGTAAAATGCTATCCTCACACCTCTATGAACATCTCCAAAGGCGTCATCAGGTGCCCGGATCTCTCCGGAGTACCTGAAGACGAAATTATTCACGAGCTTGCGCCACAGTTGGTAACTGCAGCTCGCCGAATAACCATAAAGAGGAATGATAACATTATTAATACAAATACTATCATACTCACATTTGCAACACTCGTCTTACCAAAAACAATAAAGGTGACATATCTGCAACTGCATGTTGACGCCTACATCCCAAACCCGTTACGTTGCTACAACTGCCAAGCATTCGGGCACCACAACTCCAGGTGTACTAAAGAAGAACGTTGTGGTAAATGTGGCGAGTCTGCATTCAAGCATAACGAATCAGATTGTCCTAACGACCTCAAATGTACCAACTGCGGTCTAGGACATCACGCAAATTCAAAATCATGTGAAAAATGTAAAAAAGAAAAAGAAATCATAACAGTTAAATATACACAAAACATTCCCTTTCCAGAAGCAAGAAAATTGATTGAAGAAAAATATAAAATTTCAAGTCCGACCTCTTACGCATTTATTCTCAAAACAACAGCAACACACACAGAATGCAGGGATGCAAGTACGCAATACGAACCACAGCCAGAAATTCAAAGTAAAAAGAATACTTCCTCAGTATCAAATCCAAACAAAAGTCAACAAACACAACTTTACAAACCAAAATTAAACTTTTCATCTAATCAAACTTTTTCATTTAAATCAAACACAAAATCGGCAAGCTCTGGCAATGTCAAGAGCATGTCAATGTCTCAGAATTGGAAAGGGGGTTCTTCTAAGACTGTGAAGTCTAGTAGTTCCCCAGTCGTGAGGCCTAATACTTCCTCGGTTGGAAGGCCTAGTGCTGCTCCAACTAAGGAAGTTGGAAAGCCTAGTGCTTCTCCAACTAGGGAGCACAAGGAGCAGCCAAAGGTGTCTAACGGCCCTATTGAGCTGCATAACAAATTCGAACAGCTCATGGACATTTCAGAGCCAGCAGCTGCACTGCCACTTCCATCCTCGCATGAAAAGTTAGTTGAGGTGCCACTTCAGCTGACATCTTCCAGGGAGGAGGATTCATCAGTGGAGATGTCGCTGCTTGAGTCTCCCAAGACCTCTCCTAAATCTAAGGCCAAAAATAAAAATAAAATTAAAAGTCGCCTTAATGCTCAATAATGGGTAAAACTAATAAGATCATTCAATGGAATTGTCGAGGTTTGAAACCAAATTATGATGAAATCAGCTTAATTTTAAATGAACACAACCCTATTGCAAGTGATAAGGTATCTTTTAAACAATACTCACTATACAATCATATTTGTGATACCGGGGACAAGGTGGAGTTTCGATAATCGTTAATCGAAACATTCCTCACAGACCTGTTGCGTTGAAAACAAATTTGCAAGCTATTGCGGTCAGTGTTACTATGCACAGAGTCATAACAATATGTTCCTTATATTTACCACCTAGTTCTTCAGTAGACCCTAAAGATCTAAATCACCTAGTTGCACAATTGCCATCACCTTTTATACTCTTGGGCGATTTTAATGCACACAACTACATCTGGGGTTGTAAACATATAAACGATAAAGGCAAGAAAATTGAGGATTTCTTAGCCAAAAACAATTTATGTCTTTTTAATAACAAGTCACATACTTATTTACATCCTGCTACAAGCTCTCATTCTTCCATTGATTTAACAATATGCGATCCAACGCTTTTGATGGATTTTTCGTGGAGTGTTGGAGACGACCTCTGTGGAAGTGACCACTTCCCCATATTTCTTGAAAATATCGGGCCTCCACTTCTCGAAAAAATGCAACGATGGAAACTTCGCAAGGCTGATTGGACTACGTTTCAATCTCTTTGCGAGGAACAATTATGCGAGGAACAATTAAAGCCTTCCGTTTTCGAGGATGTCGAAGACGCAACTGCTCTTTTTACCAAAGCTCTTCACGATATAGCTGATCAAACCATTCCAAAAACCTCGGCAAATCCTAAACGCCCACATAAACCATGGTACGACGATGACTGCAAAAAGGCAGTCAGCGATCGTAAAGCTGCATTAAATAATTTTAACTTGCGGCCAACTCAAACAAATTTAGATAACTTTAGAGTTTTTCGTGCGAAAGCCCGTCGTACTATTAAGGATAGCAAGAGGAAATCCTGGAGATATTACGTCTCTAGGCTGAATTCTCGCTCATCTCTTAAGAAGACATGGGACATTGTCCGGAATATAAGTGGTAAAGGTAATTCCAGTTCTGTAAATCATCTTAAAACAGATAATGGAGATATAACATCTGCCAAACATATTACCAACACTTTGGCAGAAACTTTCTCGAAAAATTCTTCTTCTGAAAATTGTCAACCAAATTTTCTGAAAAATAAGAAACAAAAAGAACAGAAGAAGCTGAACTTCAAGTCGAAAAACTTGGAAAAATACAATAAACTATTCACTCTCAAAGAACTTCGAGAGTCCCTTAAAAAGGCTCATGATACATCAGCTGGTCCTGATGATATCCATTATCAATTACTAAAACATTTACCTGAATCCTGTCTCTCTACCCTTCTTGATATACACTCAAGTGATATGAAAACGCAACACGGGAATTTCCGCTATATATTGTATGTACAATATGCTGCTTTTAATCGAATGGTACATGGCTACGTAAGACCTTTCCTTTTGGAAAAAATACAGCAAATAGTATTCCTGCAATGTTTCATTATTCACAGAGTACGCGTTTGACTCAATCATGTGAGCAAACTTAGGATGCAAAATTTTGCAAACTATTTACGTTAAATACAGTACTGAACTAGCTCAATTTTTCGAAGAGCTACTTCAACATTGATGAAGTTCTTGTTACAAAGTGTAGTGTGATTAAAACGTCTACAACATCACAGTTGTGTCCTTTCTCTAGTTAACTGCAACTTTTTTTTTTTAAAAAACATCTTGGGATTTCTTTGGAATATTATTTGCAGTTAAGTGTGCAGTATATACAATATATAGCGGAAATTCCCGTGTTGCGTTTTCATATCACTTGAGTGTATTTAATAAGGTTTGGGTGACGGGAATCTTCCCCGATTCTTGGCGGGAAGGAATCGTTATTCCAGTCCCCAAACCTGGAAAGGATCATACGGACCCGATAAATTATCGCCCAATCGCTTTAACGAGTTGTATATGTAAAACCATGGAACGAATAATGAAGGAGAGACTCGTTTGGTACCTACCTGGAGTCCAACAAACTGATAACAAAGTATCAAAGTGGATTCCGGCGCCAACGAGGCACAACAGACAATCTCATACGATTTGAATCGTTTATTAGGGAAGCTTTCATAAAAAAAGAACATTTAGTCGCTGTATTTTTTGACTTGGAGAAAGCTTATGATACTGCATGGAAGTACGGTATTATGAATGATCTACATGACATTGGTCTTAGAGGTCGATTACCCATTTTTATAGAGACATTCTTAGATGATAGACAGTTTCGTGTCCGAATGGGTTCAACCCTCTCTGATATTCATGAACAGGAGATGGGTGTTCCACAGGGCAGTATACTATCTGTCACACTTTTTAATATAAAGATTAACAGTATAGTAAAATGCATCAATCCAGGTGTGGATTGTTCGCTATATGTTGACGACTTTGTTATATGTTATCGTGCAAAAAACATGAATACTATCGAGAGACAATTGCAACAATGTCTCAATAAACTTCAGACCTGGTCTGATGAAAATGGTTTTAAATTTTCTAAATCTAAAACTAATTGTATGCACTTTTGTCAACTTCGTAAACATCATGAAGACCCTCATCTAACACTGGACGGGTCACCAATACCAGTAGTGGATGAGACAAAATTCCTTGGTCTTATTTTCGACCGTAAATTAACGTTTATACCACACCTTAAATACTTGAAGGCCAAATGCCTTAAAGCTCTTAACTTACTTAAAGTTGTTGCAAACACTAATTGGGGAGCAGATCGAAAAGTCCTCTTGCGACTTTACAGATCTCTTATCAGATCCAAGCTGGACTACGGCTCAATAGTATATGGATCGACTCGCAAGTTGTACTTGCAGATGCTCGACCCTATACATAATCAAGGATTACGACTCGCCTTAGGTGCCTTTCGTACATCACCAGCCTAAAGTCTATATGTTGAAGCCAATGAACCATCACTATCTCATAGACGAGACAAATTAGCTCTTCAATACGCTATTAAATTAAAGTCTAACCCTTCAAACCCAACTTTCGATAATGTTTTTAATCCTAGTTGTGAACCTCTTTTTGATCGAAAACCGAAGGCCATTCGACCATTTGGTCTTCGTATTAAACCAAAATTAAGAGACACTGAAATCGACCTAAATTTGATTGCCAAGTACAAAGTACCACAAATTCCACCGTGGAATTTGGAAACTCCAACAATTATTTTTGATCTTTGTAATAATAACAAATCCAGTACAGACCCTACTGTCTTTCAAAGCAAATTTAATGAAATTATATCGAAATACAGAGACTTTCAACATATCTACACAGATGGCTCTAAAGATGGAGATAAGGTAGCTGCAGCAGCTGTTCACAAACACAGCATAAAGAGCCGCCTGCCTGACAAGGCCTCTATCTTTTCAGCTGAACTTAAGGCAATTGAACTTGCCTAAAATTATATTCTGGAATCTGATGATGACCATTTTGTCATATTTTCTGATTCCCTTTCATCTCTTCAAGCACTGGATAATATGAAACATGATAACCCAGTTGTGCTTCAACTTTTAGATAAGTACAATTCTCTTATAATTGATAATGCTATTATTTTCTGCTGGCTTCCAAGCCATGCAGGAATACGTGGTAATGATAGAGCTGATAGTGCTGCCAAGGCAGCATTGTATTTACATATATCTAATACCAAATTACCTTATACTGATTTTAAAAGTTGTATTAATACATATATTCGTAACTCTTGGCAAACCGCTTGGGATTTGTCAGTTAACAATAAACTCCATTCAATTAAGCCGTTACTCGGAGAATGGCGCTCTTCTAGTAGACCCATTCATCGAGAGGAAGTTGTCCTAGCCCGGTGCAGGATAGGGCATACATGTTTTACTCATTCATATTTATTACAAGGTGAGCAATTACCAGAATGTATACTCTGCTTTGCACCGTTAACGGTCAAACACATATTATTGGAATGTGTAGACTTTGATCCTATGCGTCAAAGGTACTACAATGTTAATACTATGAAAGAGTTATTTGATACTGTAGATTTTAGTCTTGTTTTAGATTTCCTAAAAGAGATCAGACTATATAAATCATTATAATGTGTTTTTATATATATTTACTTGTTTATATACCCGTTGACGGGCATTCGTTGATTTACATACATAGTTTATATTACACCTTATCATCCCTTATTTTTTAATAGTATTATCTTTATATATTTACATTAATTTTTAATAAATACTTCATTTCTTTATTTTTCTTCACTTTTTGCGCACAATATGACCTATTTATGTGTCGACGTGCCGTAAAACACCATTCATTCCAACTTCTTCCTCGGTGGCAACTAAACGACAAAATTCAAATCTTAAAAAGTGTATAAATAATTTCTTTTCGAAGTGAATAAATCGGTGAATATTATATCTTTTAACGCCGGAGGCTTAACCCATATAAAGCACTCTGAGATTAAAGTATTCCTGGACCTTAATCCTGAAGTAGATATTCTTTGTATTCAGGAAACTAAATTTAATAAAAAGACATTCAAATCTATTCCTGGTTTTAAGCATGAATTTAAATTTTATGATAATAATAGAGCAAGTGATACCAATACGTGTGGTGGGTTGGCCGTCTACTTCAAAAATTATATTAATTATGAAAAGATTGAAATTTTAGATCCGAAAGATACAGATGGTTTTACAGCCATTGAAGTACAACTATTTAAAATCTACTTTCAAGATTTTACGTTTATACTGTCAAATTTATATGCACGTAATTGCGACTACCAATCTCTTAAAACAATATACGATGTTATTCTGCCTTTAAAGGTAAAGAATATTGTTCTTTCAGGCGATTTTAACGCCCATCACTTTGCATGGGGCTCGGAAAAAATTACAAAACAAGGAAAAGCAATAGTCAAATGGTTGGATGAGTTCGATCTAGTCCTCCTGAATGACGGCTCCCCCACACGTCTTGATACACACAATGGTAACCTTACTTGCATTGATCTCTCAGTTACTTCCAGATCTTTAGCTACAAAAACACACTGGACAGTATTACCGGATAACTTGGGTTCTGACCATTTTCCTATACATATGACAATACAACTAAGTTCTTCTAAAATTAACCAAGAAAGCTACAATCAAAACAAGTTCAATTTCAATAAGGCCGACTGGGATCTTTTTAATATATTATGCAAAGATATTAATCTAGATAATATACAATCTGATGATATCAACAATTTAAACAACAAGTTAACCGACCAGTCTTCTTAATATTATGCATGAAAATATTCCAACATATTATAAAAACCCCAAAAAGAAAAATGTCCCATGGTGGAATTCAGAATGCAAAGCAGCAGTTAAAAATAGAAAATATCTTCTAAATAAACTCAAAAAAGACGCCTCTGAAATAAATCTATTAAATTATAAAAAGGCGGAACAGGAAGCTAAAACAGTTATATCCCAAGCCAAGAAAAATAACTGGGAAACATTCATTAATACTTGTTCCTTAAAACAAAACAATTCAAAAACATTTTGGGATAAAATTAATAAAATACGTGGCAACTCTTTTTCCACCATTCCCCTTCTTAAAACAAAATTTAGTAATGCCACAACTAACAAAGATAAAGCTAATTTACTAGCTAAACACTTTGCCAAAGTTTCAAGCAAAGAAAATCTTTCTGAGGCAACGATCAACTATCAGACGGTCTTTGAAACCGATTTTAACAATAAAATAAATAATAATAATATTAAAGATGACGATTCCACCTTAATATACCATTTACTCTAATGGAACTCAAAGATGCAATTGCTAGCAGGAAAAATTCAGCCGTGGGACCCGATAAACTCTCATACCAACTATTCAAACATATGCCGGATTCTACTTTAAATATTTGGCTTACTCTATATAATAAAATATAGTCTTCTTATAACTATCCTGAATCCTGGAGACTGGCCTGTGTCATTCCAATACATAAACCTAATAAAAAACCCAACGACCCAGAATCTTTTCGACCCATCAGTTTAACATCCCATCCAAGCAAACTAATGGAATTTATGGTTAAAAACCGACTTGAACACTTTTTAGAATCTAAGGGTTTAATTAATAAATTTCAGTCAGGATTTAGAAAAGGGCGTAGCACTCAAGATCAGCTAGCCCGTTTACAACATGACATCTTATTTGCTAAAAACCATAGCCGATCTGTTTTAGCCATCTTTCTTGATCTACAGGCGGCTTTCGATCTAGCCTGGCATATTGGAATATTATCCAAATTATTTGACCTCGGAATTCGAGGAAACTGTTTTTATTTTGTCAAGGCATTTCTCCAGGATAGAAAAATTCAAGTAAAAGTTGATGAAGATCTTTCTGAAGAAGAACTATTAGAGCGTGGTACTCCACAAGGATCCATTATTTCTCCCCTCCTTTTTAACATTCTAAATAACGACCTACCCAATGTAGTTCAGGATTCCGGTTTGGTCGCTAGTCAATTTGCAGATGATAGTGGCGCATGGATTTCTGGGAAACGTATAGATAAATTACAAGCTAAAGCACAAAAGGGGCTAAACTTAATTTGGGATTGGGCTATAAAATGGGGATTTAAAATCTCCACTAGTAAAACTACAGGGATTATATTTGGAAATACCGCCCACACTTCTGCAGATCTTTTCCTGGGTAATACTAAAATTATATTTAGCAACACAGTCACCTTCTTAGGTCTTATCTGGGATAGAAGGTTACATTTTACAGCCCATATATATACCCTTTTAAACAAATGTGAAAAGGATTTAAATTTACTAAGAATGCTAAAAGGTACTGATTTCGGATCCGATAAAAAATCATTAACACTTTTATATAAAACTTTAATAAGATCCAAACTTGATTACGGATCCCATGTATATTCATGTGCCTCAAAATCACTACTTCATCGACTCGATATACTACAAAATAAATGTCTTAGAATTGCACTGGGACCCCTAAATTCTACTCCACAGCATATTTTGGAACATGAGGCTGGCGTTCTGCTATTAAATATTCATAGAGAAGAACAAATGCTTCGTTTCTGGGCCAGGGTCCAGACAAAAAGAGAATCAAATCCAGTAAATAACATTTTCATAAATACACAATGTCTTAATAGATTTAGTAAAAATCCCAAGCCATTTGGCACAACCATTTATAACTGAATAGAGGAATATAACCTAGACCAATATCAAATTGCAGATTTTTCAATAGGAGAGGTCCCTCCATGGACTCTAACTCAACCTAATGTAGACATTTCCCTTTCCTCTATAATAAATAAAACAGATGAAGCATCAGAAATTAAACTGAACTTCTTACAACATAAGGATAGTAAATACAATAACTTTTTACAAATTTATACAGATGGTTCTAAAGATCCTCTCTCAGGAAGTGTAGCATCAGCTTTTGTTATACCAACAAAAAATATTACTAAAATTACTAGAATCTCTGACGGTCTCTCAATTTTTACCGCGGAGCTCGTCGCTATAGACAGTGCCCTTAAACGGATTATTAAAAACAAGCCTCCATTCTTAGTTATTTTCTCAGACTCGCTTTCAAGTCTTAAGGCTATTAAAGACAGAACGAGTAGAACTCGCCCTGATCTTCTGACAAATATTCTATATAAATTAAATGACTGCCATATTTTAAAACTTTCTGTAAACTTGGAGTGGTGCCCGGATCATGTTGGTATAGTCGGTAACGAAAAAGCAGACCAAGCCTGTAAATCAGGGCTTGGACACCACTTCCGTTGATAAACCAATCCCTTTAGGACATACTGAAATTTATTCACAAATTCGGAAAACAATAAACAAGAAAGTAGATCATTATTTAACTAATCAAATTAACAAGTTCCATACTTTCTCTAGACTTAAAACAAATTTCAAAATTCAAGAACCATTTTCTACTAACAGGCTTATTGATAAAGTAATTACAAGACTGAGAATGGGTTACAATCTATTACCGGCTAGTTTAGGCAGCCACATAATTAACGACCTTCATAAGGATTGTCCTAACTGCCTAGTCCATTTTACTACGGAACATTATTTACTAGATTGTAGTCAGTTTGAAATACAGAGAGATATCTTAAAATTAAAATTGCTAAACTTATCAATACCCTTTAATATAACTAACATCTTTGATCCTATCAAAAAACATAGAGCTCAAGTATTTAGCGCTCTCAGTTCTTTCATCATGGGCACAAAATTCGAAAAGAAGATTTAGACTAAAACTACAATGTTGGAAGGCCCAGCGGATCAGCTTGTATGTTTTGTCTGCTGGGCTCGAAAACACTGATGGTTTGATTTAAATTCGTTTATGCAGTATAATTTTACCAAATTATAAACCCTTTCTGTTAGAGTGCAGATAAACGTCGTATTTAACATTGTGTAAACGTCATTCGATTACTTATTGGTCCATGTAAGTAACAACATAATATATAAACTTCTTATGAATAACATAGTCTACTTATATAGTAGACCAAATTTGGGTCATGCTCAGTGCTGACTGCCACTTGGTTAGACGGTCGTTGTACTGGCTCTCTGGGTGGTAGTCAACACAGAGACGTACGTTATTCTTCATATGAATATTATAAACTACTTAATTGGTACAGTTATGATATGGGACTGATCCGATGGACGCGTTGGGGCGATTTTTGAGTCTGATGACAACGCAGGCACAACGGTCCAGGACCAATCACATACCTTTATATATATAATGAGTCACGACTAAGTGAGTGTGGGGACTGCCCTACCTCATGGCGTCGTGGAAGTGCTTATTAAACATGTCTAGCTGACTTTTGATAGGACCCCATGACAGGATGAGTGTGGGGACAACCCTATACTTTTGGTGTCATGGAGATGCTTATTAAATATGTCCTAAAAATGTCCTAAATGTTTATCTTATAAACAATAGTATTACTAAGTTACATATTTTCCCCTACTCCATCCAATCCCACTTCCTTATGTCGGATAATTCCATGTAACAGTTACACTACTTTGTTTGCCCCCACCAGCCCCCGTGTGTGGTTTTAATATTTGGTTGTTTTATATGAACAGTTAAGTTAATAGAAATTCCTGGCTGTACTATTTAGTTTTATATATGCTTATTATTTCACATTGATTTTATATCGACAGCTGGGAAGATGCTATTTTTAGTTTGATCTGACGCACACATCGGGATAACGGGGAACATAATATTAACATGTAAAACCTATGTATACCTCTGCTTCATGCCCTCCCCAGTGTGGCCTCCCCGTGGCTTTGGCGGAGGGACACACTCCATTTAACGTTTTTGTTCTCATAAGCGCAAAATTAATACTGAATTATTTTATATTGAGAGATTTGGAGTGATGTCCTACTAACAACACTGGACATTTTAACGATTTCTTTTTTAACATTATATGCTTATAATTATAAGAGTCCATTCCCTTTGGAAGGGAGCATGAAGCAGAAATAACATGGATTATGTATATATGTACATATTAAGTTAAATAATTTTTAACAAATGGTGACGCGCTGGCGCTGGAAATTAAATTATTATTAATACATGTAAGCCTCGATTGAATTTTATAGACCAACATGAGCTTATTCCACCTGTGTTCCCATCACTCAGCCTCTGCCAAGTTAATCTTCTTGTGTCCCTGCAAACCATCTATTGCCATGTCTTGCGTCTGCTTGGATCCTGCCATCCGTGCGAGACTGATAAGCATTAGTAACATTATTTAAACTACTAAGGTTATTATAAATAAACTACTATTGAAAACCTCGCCAAAAGGCCTAGTTGCCAACGGCGAGGAAAAATAAAACCTTATACTACTAATCAGTTCGTGCGACGGTGTTCTGTTTGTGATGATTATTAAAGTACAAGTGACTGCGTAATTAAAAGCGGAAGCTTAAAACATCCTTTTCAAGTCTTGATCAAAATTATTTTATTTTTTAAATGTAAACAAAATAACGACCGTACAGTAATTAACATGGTAACACGGTATAGTCATTGAATAGAATGTGTGAACATGTTATTTTCGGTTTGTTTTAATTTGAGAAATTAATTGTTCATTTTGTTTCATTTTAAGTCCCTCCCGTTTGAACACCCATAAAGAAAATACACATATAAATCTTCAAATATAGAAATGGTTTTCATATGAACAGATTACATATTCCATATATAACAAGTTACATATTCTAGTTTAAAATTGCGTTAGTGTTAATTGTGTTTAGTGCTGTAGTTTAAAATGGCTCCTAAGACTTTGATTATAGGACATAGTCAAGTGTGTTATTTTCATCAATATGTCGAAGATGATGTTCAGAGTTTGTGTTTTCCTGGATCTAAAGTTGAACATTTGTTGGAATTACCAAACGTACAAGAGCTGATTCCTAAAGTTTCGGTAGGTTTCCGTGTTTTATATTTACTAATCTTTTTTTTTAAAGATTGTCGCGTGTCCCTGCTACATTAACAGCTTTATTTAATTAGAGATTACAATGTACACGTGTCAACCGTAATGGGATTAAATCATTTGTTGCAGCATATTACTATTTTTTAATCAATATATATTTTTTGTTGTCTTTTTTACTCGATTTATATATTTCAATACCTTTGATTAATTAAGATAGTCCTTTCTAGGATTTATTATGGTATTCCTATTAATAAGACCTTAAATATTAAAGCTTGCCGCGTGTCCCTGCTACATTAACAGCTTCATTTAACTAGGGATTACAACGTATCAACCGTAATTTGTATATTACTATCTAGATAAGTGTGTCTATTATTACCAGTTCGATTACCGTAATGGGATTAAATGATTTTGCTGTATATTGTAAAGGACAATTCGCACCGGGCGGAATACGCATGTATAATCATTGTGCTTTGACACTTCGTTATTCCATGTTCATTATATCTTTTTTCAGACTGTTGTGGTCCACACAGGCATCAACAATTTGCCAGCGGACGACGCATCTAGTCTCCTGTCGAAGTTCCAGACGTTATTTAATGACATTCTGGAGCTAAATCCAAAGTAAGAATATAAGAATCCATCATGAGTATCCATGTGAGATAGAGAAATCTCACCCGAGGGTCAGAATTGTAACCAGGGACGAGGCTCTGCCGAGTGCCTGGTTACAATTCTGATCCCGAGGGTGATATTTCTCTATCTCACATGGATCACTCATGATGGATTATTTTTCTCCCATTATGTGTTTATTACCGGCATAAAATCAATGACTTTGCTGATTTAACGCCAGAATAAGGCGACGTCGACGTAACGTCATGACGTCATAAGTCACATGTCATGTAAGATAGAGTTTTCTCACATGAGGAAAATGCCTATCTCACATGAGCAGAAATGGGAGAAATCTCTTTCTCTCTCTCCCTATTTCTCTCTCTATGATAGGTTTTATATCCCGTTATTTTTACGGCTCTGCTACAATGACATTGTATTATATTCATTCAGTACGAAATCAAATCAATCACTCAATCAATCAATCAACACTTATATTTAGAACTAGCATATCAATTAGATGGCTTTGTCATGCAATTCGACCTGTATCCTACCTTAGTTTTAATATTGGGATTACAAGAACAGTTAAATGATTTTAATGATCTCCTTTATATACATAAAGAAAAAATGTTTTTATCTCTGGATACAACATTTAACTGCGGAAATTTTTACATAAATCCAATTGTTTATACTCATTTTCTATTTAGGAATGAACCAACTATTCCGTTAGCTTTCATGATACATGAAAAAAAAGATCAGAAGTTTCAGGAACGATTTTTATCTATTATTTCAGAAGCTTGTCCGAATTTTTCCAAGAAAAAGGTTATTTTTGTAGTTGATAGGGAACAATCTTTAACAAATGCTATAGAAAATAAACTCTCCAATGCGAGCATTTTACATTGTTGGAACCATATAAAGCGGGACGTCCGTCACTGGTTAAAAAGCAGAAATACGCCGTCTTCAAATATTGATTTATATTTAAGTAATTCAGACACATTTTTAAAGTGCACATCAGAGGACAATTTTCTTCAGTTAGAAGAGGAATTAAGCCAACCATGGTGTGCCGCTTATAGCGATTATGTTACCTGTAATATAAAGCCCGATATTTTAAAATATTCCGGTCGGTGGTTAATCGAAGAACATGGGATTTACAACCCATACTCCGGCGTCACAAATAATATTTCAGAAAGTTATAACAGAGTTCTGAAATGGTTAAATAACAACAAATTGCTCCAAGTTGATAATATGGTTTTGAGTCTTTTTTATTTACAAAATTCTACTTATGCTGAAGTACTTAGAGGTAGGGCAGGATTAGGAAATTACACTATTAAAACTGAATATAAATTTGCCGAAATGGAAGTAAGTGACTTGAAATTCCCGCATAAATTAATTAAAGCAGATGACATTATTCAAACTGTTCGAGACAATTTAAAAAATATAAATAAAGCTAATGATATCCCTTTAGCAAATGAATCCGACTTAGTTCAAGAAGAAAACAATAGCGACGGCAGTGATGTTGAGTCAGATTTTCAAAACGTTACAAATATACTTGATAAGTCAGAATCAAAAAAGAAACCGAAAGAAAAAATTATAAGTCAGCATATTTTAGCACAAAGTGTAATTAAAAACGAGTGTATTAAGTTTGAAATGAGTGCAAATATTTCAATAAACAATAAGAGACGGAAGTTAGTATTACCTGAAATGTCTCCCGAAGAAATAATTACAATTGATAATACAAATAATAGTTCCACGCAAATAAACGACGACTGGTGGTTAAAAGAGTTAGATCTAAACATATCGGATAAACACGAAATTACAAATTTTGATTGGTTATATGATAAGCATATGACAGCCGTTAATTCAATTTTGAAAAAATATTTCCCTCATATAAATGGCCTAGAAGCTACAACTAACACTCCGTTCTTTATTGACAATGCAAATAAATGGAACATACAAAAAAAATAAATCGGCACGTAGCACCCGCTTGCCAAATACATTTTAATGGATCAAATCATTGGATCATGAGTTTTAAAACAGTTCCAGACAGAGATTTTGTTTATTATATTGATAGTTTAGGAGAACGCCTTAAAGATATCAAGTTCAATTTAAAAATTCAGTCATCACAAATATATGCGTCTTCAACTGATAAGTTTATCAACATAAAAATTCATAGGGTTCAACAACAGCCAATTATCCGTGTACTACATACACATACTTTTATATATAATGTTATCTTTATTCTATTGTGTGAATGTATAGCTACATATATGAAGACTTGCTATATTTTACAATTTTGAGTTTAAATAATATGTGTTGTTTTACATACTGATAATATCTATGTATATCTATCTAGTTTTCTTTAATCTATAGTGTACTGTTTCTCACGACGTAAAAGAAATAACGCTTCACCTGTAATTTCTACGGCTTTCCTTACACGAAATACGGAATTCAAAAACTAACTAACCTCATTATAAATGTAATTTCCAGTCATGCTTTCTTTTATTAATGGAGATACAGCCATTTGTTTACCTTTTTTTTACGATACCGAACCCTAATCTAAAAATAATTACGGTGTCGTTCGAATAACACGTGCTATGAAAATCACATGCCATAACCCATTTTTTTTGTTATTGTTAATTTTGTTTGTTTAACCTGTTCTACGTAATTTCAGCACAAGACAGACCACCCACATTGCCTGGGTAGAACCAGTACTGTATACCCGTCATCCGTTAGCACATTTAAAAATAGCAGATATAAGAAACAAATTGTAAAACGCAATAACAAATGTAAATGCAATAACAAGTGTAAACAACAACTGTAAATGTAACTTCAATAAAGACTGTCGTATTATCCACTGTACTCTGTACATAAAGCAATATCTACATAACTCTTTATTACATGCAACTGACTGATCACCTGCACCTTTTGCATATCCAAATTAAAGGGACACAAGGCAATCTTGAGTTTTATTAAAACATTAAAATTTGCTCCTAGATTTACTTATTCTGCATCATTTTTACTTTAAAACTGCTTGCATATAATTAAATAAAAATTTGAGATTTCGATTTTCTTCATTATTTTTTCCATTTTTTTAAACTATATTGTTGGTGCAATATTATAAAAAGTTAGTAATATGTAAAAACAATTTGCTTTGAACTATTCTAACAATTAATATTAATGATTGAACAAATGCAAGTTAAGAGAAAAACTAACGGGACGCCGTAATTTTTTAAAAATTCAAGATTGCCATGTGTCCTTTTAACTATCTGATGCCCGAACAATTGCAGCACACTTTAAATGAAACCATTCATCACACTGTTCACACTGAAGCATGTTATCTAACGCATTTGGAAATGAGCATGATGAACAATCCATATCTTTTTGGATATCTGCTAATTTGTTTTGTTTCTTTTTTACCTTAAGCTTATATGTAATCAGTCTGGGAAATGGTTTCATTTGTAAACTTTCTATACACTGAACAAGATGCTGTCTCATTTTCAATACATCAAAGCTGGCAGTGTTAACTCCTGTTGGGCCATTGAAACAAAACTCTGTACAAAAAGCAATAGCGAACGTCCATCAATTAGTGTAGTCAAGTAATATATACCTGTTTGTTTGTGTCACGGCTTTATGATATGATTAGATGTGATTTTAGCTCACCAATCAATGATTCCCAATCAATGACTGATTAATTAGTTTGTGTTTTCCGAATTGATAAGCATAGATAAAACAATTGAAACATGCGATTTTCATATCACGTGTTGTTCGAACGACACCGTAATTATTTTTAGATTAGGGTTTCGGTATCGGTAAAAAGGGTAAACAAATGGCTTTATCTCCATTAATAAAAGAAACCAAGACTGGAAATTACATTTATAATGAGGTTAGTGAGTTTATGAATGCTAAACTTTAAATGATTAACGCTTTGAACCTCATATCGTTCAAAAACTAGGGGTTCGGAGATTTAGGGTTCGGTACGGAATGGAAGTGAGTTTTATACCCTTAGCGATGAATAAAATAGCAATTTTGTCACAAATACTTTAATTAAGGCAATCAAATACTAACCATATATATGTACATTACATACATACATACCAGTTAAAATTATAACGGTATGATTCGTTTATTGTCAGTTATACATATTTTTAATTTCCGTAAAGGGTTCGGGTTTCGGAGGTGCGGGGGTTCGGAAGTGGTTTTTATACCCCTTCGGTATAAAAGCCGGGTGATACTATTTCCCGGTTACTTCCCGGTTGAAAAGGGGTGGCAAATGTGATGAGTGTGTTGATGTTTCAGATGTTTTAATGACATATATGTCTTATATTATATGTATTCATTTTTCCATAATCACTAAAATAAATGTTGAGAAAAAAACGAGTTTAATTAAGTGTTGAGTTATTAAAGCATTAATTATTTTCCCCATAGACACCAATGTTAAAGTGTCACATATTAATGATTTGCTGCATATTCAACTCAAGTATGGATAATGCAGCAGTGTAATGTTCATATAGAAAACTATTTTTCCACTTGAAAAATCACCAGAAAACGTGGGGTCACAAGACATGTAAGAAAGTTTTTGTTTGTTTACTAAACAGGTCAAGGGTACAGCTGTTTTTATTGATCGACTGTTTTCATTGCTCACAAAGTGTAAGCAAAGAGTCGAAATTTCGAAAATGTTCATCAGTGATCCAGTAAAACCTATTAATACGCTTCTTATACATATAACCACAAAATCGAATAGAAATGGGCAGTTTTCCCCTACTTATAACGCCCATTTCCATCAAAAAAGGAGGGATTACTTTTTATTATAGGAACTACATTCGAATACACCTCGGAGGTTTACATGTAATTAGTGGTGGTAAACCTATAAGAGGAGAAAAACATGTTCAGATGTTTCTTAAATGAGGAGTTTGTGTTGTCATTTTCATAATAAGCTTTAAAACACCTACTTCATGTAAATCGAATGATTATTTGCCGAGATGTGGTCTTGTGAATACCAAGGACAATAGTCTGAAATCGACAAAAGTCAGAGATATCTTTTTTAATTATACACTATCTAAATTGTCATACCAAACGGCATTTCTTGTCAATACACCCTATTAAATAGATCAAATGTTTAGAACATTCAATGGACATAAATAAAATATGCATTTAAGGCACAATTAGGACGATGAATATGCCAATTTATGTCGATTACTCATGCCAAAATTGATTTTTCAACCAAATTCTTCAAAATTGGTGGTACCATACCTGATTATAGTAGCGAATACGTGCTTAATAATGCCAAACTTACCGCTAAAATCAAAATTGATACTAGCTGAACGCTACCCAGTGGAGTTGGAATGATAAGGAATAATATTTTACCTTTTACACAAATCTTCATTTTTCACAGTATCCTATTTTAGGTGGGTAGGGGAAAGATTTAGTGGTGTCATGCCTACCAAATCTGTTGCCATGTATATTTATTTCATGAAAACATGTTGCAAACATGCAAACCTACATGTTGATACCAAAAAGACATAGTTCAACTGCAAACACTTCACCAATACGTCATTTTAAACACGAAAAGAAAAAGGAAACTCAAAATTACGGCTTTTGTAGACAAAATTGGACTAAAAATGCTCAAATGTAATAAACTATGGAAAACTTATTTCTCAGCTTATTTTACCAATTGTTATCGGAAAAGTGTCCCTAGGTACGAATCTGAGCGAGTCCTAATTACTGCACGTATCTCTTATAGGTATGAAAGCACTAATTATTTTCCCCGTAGACACCAATGTTAAAGTGTCACATATTAATGATTTGATGCAAATTTAACACAAGTATGGATAATGCCACAGTGTAATGTTCATATAGAAAACTATTTTTCCACTTGAAAAATCACCAGAAAACGTGGGGTCACAAGACATGTAAGACAGTTTTTGCTTGTTTACTAAACAGGTCAAGGGTACAGCTGTTTTTATTGATCGACTGTTTTCATTGCTCACAAAGTGTAAGCATAGAGTCGAAATTTCGAAAA
The DNA here is from genome assembly GCA_037043455.1 of Cyrtodaria siliqua. Classification (NCBI taxonomy): domain Eukaryota; kingdom Metazoa; phylum Mollusca; class Bivalvia; order Adapedonta; family Hiatellidae; genus Cyrtodaria; species Cyrtodaria siliqua. The sequence goes on from JAWPHD010007112.1 coordinate 92,564, forward strand.
TGTTCATCAGTGATCCAGTAAAACCTATTAATACGCTTCTTATACATATAACCACAAAATCGAATAGAAATGGGCAGTTTTCCCCTACTTATAACGCCCATTTCCATCAAAAAAGGAGGGATTACTTTTTATTATAGGAACTACATTCAAATACACCTCGGAGGTTTACATGTAATTAGTGGTGGTAAACCTTGAATATTGGTGGGGTTTTTTCACGATAATTTGACTGTTTTTGGCAATTCCCGGTTCAGTTTCTCATACATTTAAAGGATAACAATGCCTTAATAATTCATAATTTATTGTTTTATTTCATGATATATGGTATTATTATCACATAACAACAATTCTCGAAGTCGGCGTGACGTCACAAGTCACGTGGTATTACGCCGCCATCTTTGTTTGGGGGTTAAGTTCACATAACAACACTGGTGTTAAATTACTGACAATTAATCAATTAATTAACACAATTGTGAGATTAAACAAGTGTCAATGTCTAATCAGTATGAAGAGGCACTGCCTCCTGAGGCGCGACAACGATATTCTTTAAAGTTACAGTTGGCTGGCTTAGAAATGTGCCCTTACTAGATCGCCGCAGACAAGTGGGTCAATGACCCTAAACAGTCGCCAGCCGTTGACTACAAAGATGTTTACACATACTTGATCAAAAGTTCACGTACGTTCTTTAAAAATGCCACGAGCAAATAGTAAGATAAAACAAGAGGTCAATGACCTTGAAGCTCTACTGACAGATTTTTGATAGCTAGGTCAACATTCGTGTGAAGTTTCATGAAATCCATCAAGTAGTTTCATAGGAGTAGTCGCTACAAGTTTTCATTATATAACTCTATGTAAAAAAAGATGTCAAATAATTTTTGACAAGGATCAACATTATGTCATACTGATCATTTTAGAAAAACTCCCATATCAATATCACTTATAGTTTTCAAGTAGTAGTCGCTACAAATTTATTTATTTTAAATCTATTTTTAGTCGTGGCGGCCATTTTGAATTTCCGGTCAGCCTGAAATTTTTCTAGGATCAACTAGACATCAAGAGCAACATTCCTGTAAAGTTTCATGAACATCCGTCAAGTAGTTTCAGAGGAGTAGTCGCTACAAGTTTTTACCATATAACTCTATGTAAACAAAGATGGCCACTGGCAGCCATGTTTAATGTTGAATCAAAATAGTGTTCGATTAGGATCAACATCATGTCATGCTGATCATTTTAGAAAAAGTCCCATATCAATATCACTAATAGTTTTCAAGAAGTAGTCGCTACAAACTTATTTTTTGAAAATCTATTTTAGCTGTGGCGGCCATCTTGAATTTCTGGCCGACCTGATTTTTTGCTAGGATCAATTAGACATCAAGAGCAAGATTCCTGTAAAGTTTCATGAAAATCCGCCAAGTAGTTTCAGAGGAGTAGTCGCTACAAGTTTTTACTATATAATTCTATGTAAACAAAGATGGCCGCTGGCAGCCATATTTAATGTCGAATCAAAACGATTTTCGACAAGGACCAACATCATGTCATGCTGATCATTTTAGAAAAAGTCCCATATCAATATCACTTATTGTTTTCAAGAAGTAGTCGCTACAAACTTGTATTTTAAAAATCTATTTTTAGCTTTGGCGGCCATCTTGGATTTCACATCAACATTAATTTTTGCTATGGTCAACTAGACTTCATGGGCAACATTTCTGTAAAGTTTCATAAATATCCATCCTGAAGTTTCAGAGGAGTAGTCGCTACAAATAAAAGTTTACGGACAGACAAAAGGACAGACGGACGGACGACGGACGCCGCACCACGGCATAAGCTCTGCTGATCTCTGACATAAAGTTTTATAAAACTACTTCAAAAGAAAGACTTAGAGTCCAAAGAAAAAGTTAAAGACTGCACACGAGCCGGCGAGTGATGCCAAACAACAAGAGTTTCTGCAATCCCTGGAAAGTTTAAATGACAACATAGTTGGGTTAAGTGCTTTCAAGGAATATAGTGACCGGTTTGTTGACTTTGGTCCAGTACCATATGGTAGTAAGTTGCCAGTGTCTTTGAGGAAGCTACATTCAAATGAATACGTGGGGATGAAAGGGACGGAATTGACAGATTTGTGTAATTCAGTGCATGAAAAGAAAGCTAGAAGTAACCCAGCCTGAAGTTCTGTATGTAGAGGAGGTAACCAGGAACCAATCAGCATCCGCAGTATAGCATGACCAAAGAATTGGACGGATAACGGCATCTGTAGCCAAAGATTGTTTAAAAACCAACCAAACAACTCCAGCACCTTCGCTAATCAAGAGGATTTATGTACCCCAGAACCGTCCCCTTAAAGTTCCCGCGATAGATTGGGGAAATAAGCACGAGAAGATGCTTTTCGAGTCTACACCAACATATATACAAACTCAGGACCAGTACCAGATACTGTGCCAAGTGGACAGGTGTACACCACGATCGGAAGTGCACATGCAGACAGTCGTGTAACTAAATCCGGGCTGGTCATATGCAAGGAAAAGCCATTTCTTGGAGCTTCTCCAGATGGTGTTGTTGTAATTATGATTAAAACAGTATCGAAAGTTGGATTTGAAGGGTTAGATTGTAATTTAATGATATACTGAAGGGCTAATTTGTACCGTCTATGAGACAGTGATGGTTTATTAGCTTCAACATATAGACTTTCGGCTGGTGATGTACGAAAGGCTCCTAAGGCGAGTCGTAATCCTTGATTATGTATAGGATCGATCATCTGCAAGTACGACTTGCGAGTCGATCCATATACAATTGAGCCGAAGTCCAGCTTGGATCATATAAAGAGATCTGTAAAGATTAGTGTTTGCAACAACCTTGTTGGTTAGAGATTAGATCATGGCGGGGATTTCTTTATTTACACTGTCCTGTTTTAATGGGATGACAGTAGGGTAAGTGTGAGGTTTGGTGCACCCTAGAACCGGTTTAAACCCCCAGTGGCCTACTTTGCCACTGACCGTTCCAAGGCGGTAGCCCTGTTGTCAACCCTTTTGTGTTTGTGTTGTCTTTTGCATTTAATATTGCCTTTGCCTTCTTGTTTGTCTATTTGCGTGTTTGTTTCTGTGTTTTGTGGTTGACTGTCCTCCTTGAATGCTACTTTCCCTGTCCGATCTTTTTGTATTTCTTTATATTACTACCTTTTCATCCCTTATTTTTTAATAGTTGTATCTTTATATATTTACATTAATTTTTTGCGCACAATATGACCTATTTATGTGTCGACGTGCCGTAAAACAACATTCATTCATTCCAAGTCAAAAAATACATATACTAGATGTTCTTTTTTTATGAAAGCTTCCCTAATAAACGACTCAAATCGAATGAGATTGTCTGTTGTGCCTTGTTGGCGCCGGAATCCACTTTGATACTTTGTTATCAGTTTGTTGGACTCCAGGTATCAAACGAGTCTCTAATTAATCATTCATTCCATGGTTTTACATATACAACTCGTTAACGCGATTGGGTGATAATTTATTGGGTCCGGATGATCCTTTCTAGGTTTGGGGACTGGAATAACGATTGCTTCCCGCCAAGAATCGGGGAAGTTTCCAGTCACCCAAACCTTATTAAATATATCAAGAATGGTAAAGAGACAGGATTCAGGTAAATGTTTTAGTAATTGATAATGGATATCATCAGGACCAGCTGATGTATCATGGGCCTTTTTTAAGGGCCCCTTGAAGTTCTTTGAGAGTGAAAAGTTTATTGTATTTCTCCAAGTTTTTCGACTTGAAGTTCACCTTTTCTGTTCTTTTAGTTTCTTATTTATCAGAAAATTTGGTTGACAATTTTCAGAAGAAGAATTTTTTGAAAAAGTTTCTGCCAAAGTGTTTGTAATATCTTTGACAGACGTTTTGGATATGCCGAGGTTTTTGGAATAGTTTGATCAGCTATATCGTGAAGAGTTTTAGTAAAAAGAGCATTTGCGTCTTCGACATCCTCGAAAACAGAAGGCTTTAATTGTTCCTCGCAAAGAGATTGAAACGGTGTCCAATCAGCCTTGCGAAGTTTCCATCATTGCGATTTTTCGAGAAGTGGAGGGCCGATATTTTCAAGAAATATGGGGAAGTGGTCACTTCCACAGAGGTCGTCTCCAACACTCCACGAAAAATCCATCAAAAGCGTTGGATCGCATATTGGAAGAATGAGAGCCTGTAGCAGGATGTAATTAAGTGTGAGACTTATTATCATTAAAAAGTTACAAATAGTTTTTGGCTAAGAAATCCTCAATTTTCTTGCCTTTATCGTTTACATATTTACAACCCCTGATGAAGTTGATTCTCAACAAGCTTTCTAGTTTCAGGAAAAGAAATGTAGGCGGAATATTTTCAATTCGCGAAGTCGCTATGACCCTCTTGTCCGCAAAGGGCACACTTGCATCGTTCTCTATGGTGACCAAAGAGTCGACAGTTAAAACATCGAAGAGGGTTTGAAATAAAGGAGTCAACTGGTAGAATGATAGATCCAGTCTTGATGGTCTTTGGACGATTTGGTGTGCTGAAAGTAAGCAGAACAGTATTGGTAGGAGTGAGTTTGCCACCCCGCCTCGTCCAGATACGCGTTACCCCAGTCACACCTTGAGACTTAAGATTATGAGTAATTTCTTCAAGAGTGCAGTGCCCCAGTTCCCTTGAGAGTACTACACCCTTTGAAGAATTGAGAGTAACGTGAGGAATAACCTCAACACGGATGTTTACGAAAGTTTGAATTTTAAGTAGATTGTCAGTATGTGATCTTTTGGCACACTCATCAAGGAGTTTTGTTGAGGGCCAACGTCCCGCAGTAATGGGAATGATGTCTTTGACGAATTTTGACAAAGCGAAGCGCAACTCAGAGGTGATTTACGAAGGGGTATGGTTCACGCTTTTAACCACCGAACACAAGGGTGGTGCTAAGAATGCGGCAACTATCGTCTTGCCGAAGAAGATTTTCAACCAGCTACGAGTGGATCACATTCGAGCAACTCCTAATATGAAGAAATATATGGACATCCTTCTCTTTCAGCACAATGGAAAAGACATCCACAACTGCTCCACATTATTTAGCGAGACAAAAAAGACGTGCAAATGTGAAACGATATTAACGGTCCCCAACGTACGACATTTCATTGAGACGCTTAGCGCAAACACCATCAATGAGACGGACCAAAACATAGTGTCTCGACAACTATCACACAGCCTCACCACTGACAGACAGCACTACGCAGAGGCAGGTACTTGAAGAGAGGTTCAATGTCCACGAACTGATTGGAATGTGCCTCCCCGATGCCTATTCCCAGACAACTAGAACCGACGTCCCCGCTACCTCGTCTCGCTGGGAAACTGATGAAAACCATATTCTACCCCGCGGCCAATCGCCGACAGAGAGTTATGTGTCGTACTCGTCTTCACATGGACATGGGTCTACCGGTACCTCGTCCTCTTCATCTGGAATTGCAACCGTGCCGAGCCATGAAGAACGGATGAAACAACTAATGAAGGACGCTTGTGTTATCACGGCCGATAGTACTCATCTTATAAGAGCTGACTTTTACAAACTAGTCAAGGACTTTCCGCTGCTTCGGATAGACACCACGGACAAGAGCGCCAAGAGCTTTAACGGTCAAGCTGCGTATCAGCGCTCCTTACATCGAACAGAATGAATGAATGAATGGTGTTTTACGGCACGTCGACACATAAATAGGTCATATTGTGCGCAAAAACTGATAAAAGATGAAGAAATGAAGGATTAATTAAAAATTAATGTAAATATATCAGGTAAAACTATTAAAAATAAGGGATGATATGGTAGTAATATAAACTATACATGTAGATCAAAGTAATTATATACAAGAACATATTATAATGATTTATATAGTCTGACTTCCTTAAGGAAATCTAAAACTAGACTAAAATCAATAGTATTAAATAACTCGGTCATAGTATTAACATTGTAGTACCTTTGACGCATAGGATCAAAGTCTACACATTCCAACAATATGTGTTTGACCGTTAACGGTGCAAAGCAGGGTATACATTCTGGTAATTGCTCACCTTGTAATAAATATGAATGAGTATAACGTGTATGCCCTATTCTGCACCGGGCTTGGACAACTTCCTCTCGACGAATGGGTCTACTAGAAGAACGCCACTCTCCGAGCAACGGTTTAATTGAATGGAGTTTATTGTTAACTGACAAATCCCAAGCGGTTTGCCAAGACTTACGAATATATGTGTTAATACAAATTTTAAAATCAGTATAAGGTAACTTGGTATTAGATATATGTAAATCTAATGCTGCCTTGGCAGCACTATCAGCTCTATCATTACCACGTATTCCTACATGGCTTGGAAGCCAGCAGAAAATAATAACATTATCAATTATAAGAGAATTGTACTTTTCTAAAAGTTGAAGCACAACTGGGTTATCATGTTTCATATTACCCAGTGTTTGAAGAGATGAAAGGGAATCAGAGAAGATTACAAAATGGTCATCATCAGATTCCTGAATATAATTTAAGGCAAGTTCAATTGCCTTAAGTTCAGCTGAAAAGATAGAGGCCTTGTCAGGCAGGCGGCTCTTTATGCTGTGTTTGTGAACAACAGCTGCTGCAGCCACCTTATCTCCATCTTTAGAGCCATCTGTGTATATATGTTGAAAGTTACTGTATTTCGATTTAATTTCATTAAATTTGCTTTGAAAGACAGTTGGGTCTGTACTGGATTTGTTACTATTACAAAGGTCGAAAATAATTGTTGGTGTTTCCAAAGTCCACGGTGGAATTTGTGGTACTTTGTACTTGGCAATCAAATTTAGTTCGATTTCAGTGTCTCTTAATTTTGGTTTAATACGAAGACCAAATGGTCGGATGGCCTTCGGTTTTCGATCAAAAAGAGGTTCACAACTAGGATTAAAGACATTATCGAAAGTTGGGTTTGAAGGGTTAGATTTTAATTTAATGGCATATTGAAGGGCTAACTTGTCCCGTCTATGAGACAGTGATGGTTCATTAGCTTCAACATATAGACTTTCGGCTGGTGATGTACGAAAGGCACCTAAGGCGAGTCGTAATCCTTGGTTATGTATAGGGTCGAGCATCTGCAAGTATGACTTGCGAGTCGATCCATATACTATTGAGCCGTAGTCTAGCTTGGATCTGATAAGAGATCTATAAAGTTGTAAAAGGACTTTACGATCTGCTCCCCAGTTAGTGTTTGCAACAACTTTAAGTAAATTAAGAGCTTTAAGGCATTTGGCCTTCAAGTATTTCAGGTGTGGTATAAACGTTAATTTACGGTCGAAAATAAGACCAAGGAATTTTGCCTCATCTACTACTGGTATTGGTGATCCATCCAGTGTTAGATGAGGGTCTTCATGATGTTTACGTAACTGACAAAAGTGCAAACAATTAGTTTTAGATTTAGAAAATCTAAAACCATTTTCATCCGACCAGGTCTGAAGTTTATTCAGACATTGTTGCAGTTGTCTCTCAATAGTGTTCATGTTTTTTGCACGATAACATATAACAAAGTCGTCAACATATAGAGAGCAATCCACACCTGGATTGATGCATTTAACTATACTGTTAATTTTTATACTAATAAGGGTGACAGAGAGTATACTGCCCTGTGGCACACCCATCTCCTGCTCATGCATGTCAGAGAGGGTTGAACCCATTCGGACACGAAACTGTCTGTCCTCTAAGAAATTCTCTATAAAAATTGCCAAGCGACCTCTAAGACCAAGGTCATGAAGATCATTCATAATACCGTACTTCCATGCAGTATCATAAGCTTTCTCCAAGTCAAAAAATACAGCGACTAGATGTTCTTTCTTTACGAAAGCTTCCCTAATAAATGATTCAAATCGAATGAGATTGTCTGTTGTGCCTCGTTGGCGCCGGAATCCACTTTGATACTTTGTTATCAGCTTGTTGGATTCCAGGTACCAAACGAGTCTCTCATTAATCATTCGTTCCATGGTTTTACATATACAACTCGTTAAAGCAATAGGGCGATAATTTATTGGGTCCGTATGATCCTTTCCAGGTTCGGGGACTGGAATAACGATTGCTTCCCGCCAAGAATCGGGGAAGTTTCCGGTCACCCAAACCTTATTAAATATATCAAGAAGTGTAGAGAGACAGGTTTCAGGTAAATGTTTTAATAATTGATAATGGATATCATCAGGACCAGCTGATGTATCGTGAGCCTTTTTAAGGGATTCTCGAAGTTCTTTGAGAGTGAACAGTTTATTGTATTTCTCCAAATTTTTAGACTTGAAATTCAGCTTCTTCTGTTCTTTTATTTTTTTATTTTTTAAAAAATTTGGTTGACAATTTTCAGAAGAAGAGTTTTTTGAAAAAGTTTCTGCCAAAGTGTTCGTAATATCTTTGACAGAAGTAATATCCTCATTATCAGTTTTAAGATGATTTACACAACTAGAATTACCTTTACCGTTTATTTTCCGGACCATGTCCCACGTCTTCTTAAGAGATGAACGAGAGTTCAGCCTAGAGACATAAGATCTCCAGGATTTCCTCTTGCTATCCTTAATAGTACGACGGGCTTTCGCACGAAAAACTCTAAAAGTATCTAAATTATTTTGAGTTGGCCGCAAGTTAAAAGCATTCAATGCAGCTTTACGATCGCTGACTGCCTTTTTGCAGTCAACATCGTACCATGGTTTATGTGGGCGTTTTGGATTTGCCGAGGTTTTTGGAATAGTTTGATCAGCTATATCATGAAGGGTTTTAGTAAAAAGAGCAGTTGCGTCTTCGACATCCTCGAAAACGGAAGGCTTTAACTGTTCCTCACAAAGAGATTGAAACGTATCCCAATCAGCTTTGCGAAGTTTCCATCGTTGCATTTTTTCGAGAAGTTGAGGGCCAATATTTTCAAGAAGTATGGGGAAGTGGTCACTTCCACATAGGTCGTCACCAACACTCCACGAAAAATCCATCAAGAGCGTTGGATCGCATATTGTTAAATCAATGGAAGAATGAGAGCCTGTAGCTGGATGTAAGTAAGTATGTGATTTGTTATCATTAAAAAGACACAAATTATTTTTGGCTAAGAAATCCTCAACTTTCTTGCCTTTATCGTTTATATCCTTACAACCCCAAATGTAGTTGTGTGCATTAAAATCACCCAAGAGTATAAAAGGTGATGGTAATTGTGCAACTAGGTGATTTAGATCTTTGAGGTCTAGTGAAGAACTGGGCGGTAAATATAAGGAGCATATTGTTATAACTCTGTGCATAGTAACACTGACCGCAACAGCTTGCAAACCAGTTTTCAACGCAACAGTTCTGTGAGGAATGTTTTGATTCACAAGAATCGAAACTCCTCCAGAAGCTTTATCACCTGTATCACAAATATAGTTATACAATGAATAGTTTTTAAAAGATATTCTATCACTATTCTTCAAGAAAGTTTCTTGAAGACAAAATGCAACAGGGTTGTGTTTATTTAAAAGTAAGCTGATTTCATCGTAATTAGGCTTTAAACCTCGGCAGTTCCATTGAATGACCTTATTTGATTTTGTCATCACTAAGGCGGAAGTACGGGCTTACGGCCGTTGGGTTTGGTAGACCTTGGAGTCTTTGGGAGTTCCAGATTTGCTGGATCTTCAACCTCCATCTCCAAGTCTCCAAATCTGTTGTGCAGTTCAATCGGATCATCAGATCCTTTTGACTGCTTCCCTAACCCGGGAGTTTTCTTTTTCCTTGCTGTCACGTCCGTGGCAGCAGTTCTGATTGGTGACGGCTCCTTAGTTGGAGAAGCACTAGGCTTTCTAACTTCCTTAGTTGGAGTAGCACTAGGCTTTCCAACCGAAGAAGTAGACTTCACTATTGGGGAACTACTAGACTTCAAAGTCGTAGTAGAACCCACTTTCCAATTCTGAGAAATCGACGTGCTCTTGACATTGCCAGAGCTTGCCGAATTTGTGTTTGATTTAAATGAAAAAGTTTGACTAGGTGAAAAGTTAAATCTTGGTTTGTTAAGTTGTATTTGTTGACTTTTGTTTGGATTTGATACTGAGGAAGTATTTTTTGTATTTTGAATTTCTGGCTGTGGTTCGTATTGCGTACCTGCATCCCTGCATTCTGTGTGTGTTGCTGTTGTTTTGAGAATAGATGCGTAAGAGGTCGGACTTGAAATTTTATATTTTTCTTCAATCAATTTTCGTGCTTCTGGAAAGGGAATGTTTTGTGTATATTTAACTGTTATGATTTCTTTTTCTTTTTTGAATTTTTCACATAATTTTGAATTTGCGTGATGTCCTAGACCGCAGTTGATGCATTTGAGGGCGTTAGGACAATCTGGTTCGTTATGTTTGAATGCAGACTCGCCACATTTACCACAAAGTTCTTCTTTAGTACACCTCGATTTGTGGTGCCCAAAGGCTTGGCAATTGTAGCAACGTAACGGGTTTGGGATGTAGGCGTCAACATGTAATTGCAGATATGCCACCTTTATTGTTTTTGGTAAGACAGGTGTTGCAAATGTGAGTACGATAGTATTTGTATTAATAATTTTATCATTCCTCTTGATGGTTATTCGGCGAGCCGCAGTTACCAACTGTGGTGCAAGCTCGTGAATAATTTCGTCTTCAGGTACTCCGGAGAGATCCGGGCACCTGATGACGCCTTTGGAAATATTCATAGAGGAATGAGCGTAACATTTAACTTTGGTGTTTAAAATTTGTTTAATTGCTAATAAATTGTCAGAATGGGATTTCTTTTCAGTTTCAATAAGTAAAGTTTTGTTTTTTAATTTTTTTATTTGTGTGACGCGTCCAGCGATGGATTGGATAGTTTTCTGGATGACAAAAGGTGACATATCTGTAACAGGTCTTTCCCCGTCTTCCGATTCAATGATCAGAAAACGAGGAAAGGACTGGTTGATCACTGGTTCCTCAGCATCAGATTCATGCTCTGTTTTTTTGCGTTTAAGAGTAGAATGTGCGTTTTGAGATGCCATGATAGGCGTTAAGAATTCACCCTCTACGCTTCTCACCCACCACGGAGTCCAACAAGGGGACATTTGCTGTGGATATCCAACAGTCAAAATGCCAAGAATACGTAGAAGGTATACTCATATAAAGCTAACGCATCAGACCCCCCATACCACCTAGCGGACATAACCCCTCAACTAAAAAGTCAAAGAGCCGCACTTATGTTCCACTTAAAAGGTGGCACGAGTTTAGCCATATAGCGTTTTGAAATACATGATTAGCCCGTACGCCACCGCCATAAAATACCCTATATCTATATAATGTTTAAAGTACAACAATATAAAAAGTAAGTAAGATACAGTGTACTGGTACTGTCTGAATAATAAGTTCGTCGGATCTCTTATAGCTGGCGTGACAAACCGATTGATCAGATCGGGCCAAATCTGACCGCCCGTCTAGTTGAAGTCCGGACCAAAGTGGTGTGTTGCAACGTGGAGATAACTACCAGATCCCCACGCCACTCAACCACCAGGACTCCCTTCTCCAACGACACGGGTCGCCACCCACGGTCAACAGGTGGGTTACATTTCGGGGGGGTCCTACCCCTCTGCTAAGTAACGAGCAGTCGGTTAATTCTTATCACTACATCGAACAGAGGTGTTTATGGAGACGTACAAGAGGACGAAGTCTCTTCTGAATCCCGAAAAGCCGATGGTCGACTTCCTTCATGAACGAGGATAGTACATCGTGCATTGTTGGAAGAATCGAAAAGTGTCCAGTGAACCCTGTGCGCCGCTTGCCGAGCAAGTGTTATGCCCTGCATTTTCATGTAGTTTTTCTTGTATAAAGTATAAAATAAACTATTCAAACAATTGTCATATGTATGTAATTATAAAGGTGTGTTTAATTAAATATGTTGTCAAAGGCATCAGTGTACATTTCTTTAAATAACATAAATTTCTTATTTTTCAAACTTTGTAACGTAATTCTAAATATACTATCTTATATTTTATTAAATTGTTTTTACTAAATAGTTTCTGACTTTCCCAAAAATAGTTCATTCAAAGTCAACATTTTGTATGAAAAGTTTACAACAAATGTTCTCATAATTACTTATCAACTTCTCAGATGGTGAACTGATATGTGACTACCACGGTCAGATTCTCAACGACAAGGAAGGCTTAGCTGCATACAATAGGTATGGCGACACCTCTCAGAACTGCTACGTGTTTCAGTTATCACACCATGAGAAAAAGATTTCTAAACGCCAGCCGCCTGAAGGCCAATGTTATTCCGAAGATTGTGGAGCTGGGAGGTACGCCACATATCTTATTTTACGCCAAGAGGGACATTGTTAATTATAAAGCTCTCTAGTTTGATAATGGCTGCTATAACGACAAATTGTCATCTCGACAGGATTGGATGTAAACACCAACATGGATTGGCTGGAAAACCTCCATCAGCAGTCGACACTTCATCTATTAACAGCCTACCCTCACTACCGACAGTCTACATTCCCCTACCTTCACCTATTTGCAGTCTACCTTCATCTACCAGCAGCCTACCGTAAGCTTCCAACAACATACCTTCATCTAACAGCAACCTACCTTCTTTCACCAGCAGCATATCTTTATCAGACCCCTATACCCACCAGCGGACATAACCCTTTAACTAACAAGAGGTCAATGACCTTGAAGCTCTACTGATTGATTTTGATTTCAGGAAGTAGTCGCTACAGACTTGTTTTTTGAAAATCTATTTTTAACCGTGGCGGCCATCTTGAATTTCCGGCCGACCTGAAATTTTGCTAAGATCAATAAGACATTAAGAGCAACATTCCTGTGAAGTTTCGTGAAAATCCGTCAGGTAGTTTCAAAGAAGTAGTCGCTACAAGTTTTCATTATATAACTCTATGTAAACAAAGCAGCCATGTTTAAGGTCAAATCAAAACGATTTTCGACAAGGACCAACATCATGTCATACTGATCATTTTAGAAAAAGTCCCATATCAATATCTCTTATTGTTTTGAAGAAGTAGTCGCTACAAACTTATTTATTTTAAATCTATTTTTAGCTGTGGCGGCCATCTTGAATTTCCGGCCGACCTGAAATTTTTCTAGGATCAACTAGACATCAAGAGCAACATTCCTGTGAAGTTTAATGAACATCCGTCAAGTAGTTTCAGAGGAGTAGTCGCTACAAGTTTTTACTATATAACTCTATGTAACCAAAGATGGCCACTGGCAGCCATGTTTAACGTCGAATCAAAATAATTTTCCACAAGGATCTACATCATGTCATGCTGATCATTTTAGAAAAAGTCCCATATCAATATCACTTATAGTTTTCAAGAAGTAGTCGCTACAAACTTTATTTTTAAAAATCTATTTTTAGCTGTGACGGCCATCTTGAATTTCCGGCCGACCTGAAATTTTGATAGGATCAATTAGACATCAAGAGCAACATTCCTGTAAAGTTTCATGACAATTCGCCAAGTAGTTTCAGAGGAGTAGTCGCTACAAGTTTTTACTATATAACTCTATGTAAACAAAGATGGCCGCTGGCAGACATGTTTAACGTTGAATCAAAACGATTTTTGACTAGGATCAACATCATGTAATGCTGATCATTTTAGAAAAAGTCCCATATCAATATCACTTATAGTTTTCAAGAAGTAGTCGCTACAAACTTATTTTTTAAAAATCTATTTTTAGCTGTGACGGCCATCTTGAATTTCCGGCCGACCTGAAATTTTTCTAGGATCAATTAGACATCAAGAGCAACATTCCTGTAAAGTTTCATGACAATCCACCAAGTAGTTTCAGAGAAGTAGTCGCTACAAGTTTTTACTATATAACTCTATGTAAACAAAGATGGCCGCTGGCAGCCATGTTTAACGTTGAATCAAAACGATTTTTGACTAGGATCAACATCATGTCATGCTGATCATTTTAGAAAAAGTCCCATATCAATATCACTTATAGTTTTCAAGAAGAAGTCGCTACAAACTTGTATTTTAAAACTCTATTTTTAGCTTTGGCGGCCATCTTGGATTTCACATCAACATGAATTTTTGCTAGGATCAACTAGACTTTATGGGCAACATTTCTGTAAAGTTTCATGAATATCCATACAGTAGTTTCAGCTGTGAAGTCGCTACAAATAAAAGTTTACGGACAGACAGACGGACAGACGGACGGACGGACGACGGACGCCGCACCACGGCATAAGCTCTGCTGATCTCTGATCAGTAGAGCTAAAAACTCGAAGAGCCGCATAGTCATATAGCGTTCAGAAATACATGATTAGCCCTAGCGCCATCGCTATAAAGGATCCTTCTACATTATGTTGAAAGAGGACAAAATAAAAGGGAGTAAGATGTTAAACGAGAGAGATTGAGAGAGATGTGAATTAAACAAGAAGCTTGGATCCCGTATAAGTGGCGTGACAAACCGATTGATCAGATCTGACCGCCCGTCTAGTTGAATTCCGGACCAAAGTGGTGTGTTGTAACGTGCAGATAACTACCAGATTTCCACGTCACTCAACCATTAGGATTCCCTTCTCCAATGACACGGGTCGCCACCGATCTAGCAATGAGATACGTCTACAGAAACAATTGACCACTAATTCTGGAAAGGTACAAACAAGATGAGGCTTGTTCTTTCTCTTTTTACTTTTTACAGAAGAACACTCCGCAAGAAAGGAGAAGTGATATGGAAATCTGAATTTTGACTTAGTCAGAAGGAAAACAAGGCTAGTCGGCGGGAGAGTGTTATACGAGACCCCTGCATATACCGGCCAAACGTGTTCACTCAGTATGAATGAATGAATGAACTTGTGTTTTACGGCACGTCGACACACAAATAGATCATATTGTGCGCAAAAACTGATGAATGAATGAATGTTGTTTTACGGCACGTCGACACATAAATAGGTCATATTGTGCGCAAAAACTGACAAAATATGAATAAATGAAGTATTAATTAAAAATTAATGTAAATATATCAGGATAAAACTATTAAACAAGAGGTCAATGACCTTGAAGCTCTACTGATTGATTTTGATTTCAGGAAGTAGTCGCTACAGACTTGTTTTTTGAAAAATAATTTTTAGCCGTGGCGGCCATCTTGAATTTCCGACCGACCTGAAATTTTGCTAGGATCAATTAGACATCAAGAGCAACATTCCTGTGAAGTTTCATGAAAATCCGTCAAGTAGTTTCACAGGAATAGTCGCTACAAGTTTTCATTATATAACTCTATGTAAACAAAGATGGCCGCTGACAGCCATGTTTAACGTCGAATCAAAAAATATTTGACTCTGATAACCATCATGTCATGCTGATCATTTTACAAAAAGTCCCATATCAATATCACTTATAGTTTTCAAGACGTAGTCGCTACAAACTTCTTTTTTAAAAAATCTAATTTTAGCTATGGCGGCCATCTTGAATTTCTGGCCGATCTGAAATTTTGCTAGGATCAATTAAACATTAAGAGCAACATTCCTGTAAAGTTTCATGAAAATCTGCCAAGTAGTTTCAAAGGATTAGTCGCTACAAGTTTTTACTATATAACTCTATGTAAACAAAGATGGCCGCTGGCAGCCATGTTTAACGTTGAATCAAAACAATTTTTGACAAGGACCAACATCATGTCATGCTGATCATTTTACAAAAAGTCCAATATCAATATCACTTATAGTCTTCAAGTAGTAGTCGCTACAAACTTGTATTTTGAAAATCTATTTTTAGCCATGGCAGCCATCTTGAATTTCCGGGCGATCTGAAGTTTTTTCTAGGATCAATAAGACATCAAGAGCAACATTCCTGTGAAGTTTCATGAAAATCCGTCAAGTAGTTTCAGAGGAGTAGTCGCTACAAGTTTTCATCATATAACTCTATGTAAACAAAGATGGCCACTGGCAGCCATGTTTAACGTCGAATCAAAATAATGTTTGACTCTGATAACCATCATGTCATGCTGATCATTTTACAAAAAGTCCCATATCAATATCACTTATAGTTTTCAAGACGTAGTCGCTACAAACTTCTTTTTTAAAAATCTATTTTTAGCTGTGGCGGCCATCTTGAATTTCTTGCCGATCTGAAATTTTGCTAGGATCAATTAGACATTAAGAGCAACATTCCTGTAAAGTTTCATGAAAATCTGTCAAGTAGTTTCAAAGGAGAAGTCGCTACAAGTTTTTACTATATAACTGTATGTAAACAAAGATGGCCGCTGGCAGCCATGTTTAACGTTGAATCAAAAAGATTTTTGACAAGGACCAACATCATGTCATGCTGATTATTTTAGAAAAAGTCCCATATCAATATCACCTATAGTTTTCAAGAAGTAGTCGCTACAAACTTGTATTTTGAAAATCTATTTTTAGCCGTGGCGGCCATCTTGAATTTCCGGCCGACCTGAAATTTTGCTAGCATCAATTAGACATCAAGAGCAACATTCCTGTGAAGTTTCATGAAAATCCGTCAAGTAGTTTCAGAGGAGTAGTCGCTACAAGTTTTCATTATATAACTCTATGTAAACAAAGATGGCCGCTGGCAGCCATGTTTAACGTCGAATCAAAACGATTTTCGACAAGGACCAACATCATGTCATGCTGATCATTTTAGAAAAAGTCCCATATCAATATCACTTATAGTTTTCATGAAGAAGTCGCTACAATCTTGTTTTTTAAAAAACTATTTTTAGATCTGGCGGCCATCTTGGATTTCACATCAACATGAATTTTTGCTAGGATCAACTAGACTTCATGGGCAACATTTCTGTAAAGTTTCATGAAAATCCATTCAGTAGTTTCAGAGGAGAAGTCGCTACAAAAAAAAGTTTACAGACAGACGGACAGACGGACGACGGACGCCGCACCACGGCATAAGCTCTGCTGATCTCTGATCAGTAGAGCTAAAAATAAGGGATGATATAGTAGTAATATAAACTATATATGTAAATCAACGAATGCCCGAAAACGGGTATATAAAAAAGTAATTATATACAAGAACATATTATACTGATTTATAAAGTCTGATTTCCTTAAGGACATCTAAAACTAGACTAAAATCTATAGTATTAAATAACTCGGTCATAGTATTAACATTGTAGTACCTTTGACGCATAGGATCAAAGTCTACACATTCCAGCAATTTGTGATTGACCGTTAACGGTGCAAAGCAGGGTATACATTCTGGTAATGGCTCACCTTGTAATAAATATGAATGAGTATAACGTGTATGCCCTATTCTGCACCGAGCTAGGACAACTTCCTCTCGACGAATGGCTCTACTAGAAGAGCGCCATTCTCCGAGTAATGGTTTAATTGAATGGAGTTTATTGTTAACTGACAAATCCCAAGTGGCTTGCCAAGAGTTACGAATATATGTGTTGATACAGCTTTTAAAATCAGTTTAAGGTAATTTGGTATTATATATATGTAAATCTAATGCTGCCTTGGCAGGACTATCAGCTCTATCATTACCACGTATTCCTACATGGCTTGGAAGCCAGCAGAAAATAATAACATTATCAATTATAAGAGAATTGTACTTTTCTAAAAGTTGAAGCACAATTGGGTTATCATGTTTCATATTACCCAGTGCTTGAAGAGATGAAAGGGAATCAGAAAAGATAACAAAATTGTCATCATCAGATTCCTGAATATAATTTAAGGCAAGTTCAATTGCTTTAAGTTCAGCTGAAAAGATAGAGGCCTTGTCAGGCAGGCGGCTCTTTATGCTGTGTTTGTGAACAGCTGCTGCAGCTACCTTATCTCCATCCTTAGAGCCATCTGTGTAGATATGTTGAAAGTCACTGTATTTCGATATAATTTCATTAAATTTGCTCTGAAAGACAGAAGGGTCTGTACTGGATTTGTTATTATTACAAAGATCAAAAATAATTGTTGGAGTTTCCAAAGTCCACGGTGGAATTTGTGGTACTTTGTACTTAGCAATCAAATTTAGGTCGATTTCAGTGTCTCTTAATTTTGGTTTAATCCGAAGACCAAATGGTCGAATGGCCTTCGGTTTTCGATCGAAAAGAGGTTCACAACTAGGATTAAAAACATTATCGAAAGTTAGGTTTGAAGGGTTAGACTTTAATTTAATGGCGTATTGAAGAGCTAATTTGTCTCGTCTATGAGACAGTGATGTTTCATTGGTTTCAACATATAGACTTTCGGCTGGTGATGTACGAAAGGTACCTAAGGCGAGTCGTAATCCTTGATTATGTATAGGGTCGAGCATCTGCAAGTACGACTTGCGAGTCGATCCATATACTATTGAGCCGTAGTCCAGCTTGGATCTGATAAGAGATCTGTAAAGTCGCAAGAGGACTTTTCGATCTGCTCCCCAATTAGTGTTTGCAACAACTTTAAGTAAGTTAAGAGCTTTAAGGCATTTGTCCTTCAAGTATTTAAGGTGTGGTATTAACGTTAATTTACGGTCGAAAATAAGAGCTGATGAAAGATGAAGAAATGAAGTAGTAAATAAAAATGAATGTATATATATAAAGGTAAATATCAACCTTCTAAACGATCACTACGACTAAGATTATAACAATCCCTCTTCAAGAACAATAACATTACCGTCTACTGCCAACAAGGACCACTTCCAGTGTTTAAGTCAAAAAGACTCGTTTTAATGCGCGATCTCGTATACCAAAACTGTCAGAACTGAAATATATTGCCATAAACACTAATACTGCAGTCATCTCTATAAACTGCCAACAAGGACCACTTCCAGTGTTTAAAGGGAATATAGCGCCACAGCCAAACAACTCTATTACTGAGAGTTCTGAAAAAATTGGAAAAAGGTGAAAGAATTATCAAAATCGGATGATAAACAAAAAAGATATGACCATTTAAAGGTTGTTCTAAAACAAATATAGAAGCCGCTTTTTTAGAACTATGACGTCATAGTTCCATATTACCATATATGGAATATTGACAAATATCATTTAAAACGAAGAAAATCACTGCAAATGAATGATTTTTTTTACTGGTGATACAAATCATTATTGCCATTAAGTATTACATATTTTTCATACAGTTGCTGTCATTTTTCCCCTATAAATCAGTAAATGTTCATATTTATAAATATTCCATATATGGTCATTTAGAACCGTGATGTCATAGCTCTCAAAATGGCCGCTTTCCAGAAACTTCAAATGATCATATCTTCTTTGTTTTTCATCCGATTTTGATAATTTTTTCACCCTTATTCAAGTATTTCAGAACTCTCAATAATAAAGATGGTTTGGCTGTGGCGCTACATTCCCTTTAAGTCAAAAAGACTCGTTTTAATGCGCGATCTCGTATACCAAAACTGTCAGAACTGAAATATATTGCCATAAACACTAATACTGCAGTGATCTCTATCACTGAATCATGGTTAAACAATTATGTTACTGACGGGAATGAATGAATGATTGGTGTTTTACGGCACGTAAAATAAATAGGTCCAGGGTTCCCACCCTTATTGCAAGGCCAGATTCAAGGACTTTTAATGACCTTTTTTCCAAAATTCAAGGACTAATATTCGCGCAATGTTATGCCCAAAACAGCAACAAATTTTCTAGGAACGCAAAACCAATAGCAATTTTTGGGATGAACAGCAAAAATTCAGAATTTAAGGATTTTCATGCACTTTCCAGGCTTTGCATTTTTTTTTCAAATTCGAGTACTTTCAAGGACTCGTGGGAACCCTGTAGGTAATATTGTGCACGGAAAACCGATGAAAGATGAAGAAATTAAGTAGTAATTAAAAATTAATGTAATGAACGAATGGCGTTTTACGGCACGTCGACACATAAATAGGTCATATTGTGCGCAAAAACTGATGAAAGATGATGAAATGAAGGATTAATTAAAAATTAATGTAAATATATAAAGATAAAACTATTTACAAATAAGGGATGATATGGTAGTAATATAAACTATATATGTAAATCAA
Organism: Cyrtodaria siliqua; assembly: GCA_037043455.1. Classification (NCBI taxonomy): domain Eukaryota; kingdom Metazoa; phylum Mollusca; class Bivalvia; order Adapedonta; family Hiatellidae; genus Cyrtodaria; species Cyrtodaria siliqua. The sequence continues at coordinate 112,503 of JAWPHD010007112.1, forward strand.
CAAATGCCCGAAAACGGGTAAATAAAGAAGTAAATATATACAAGAACATATTATAATGATTTATATAGTCTGACTTCCTTCAGGAAATCTAAAACTAGACTAAAATCTATAGTATTAAATAACTCGGTCATAGTATTAACATTGTAGTACCTTTGACGCATAGGATCAAAGTCTACACATTCCAGCAATATGTTTTTGACCATTAACGGTGCAAAGCAGAGTATACATTCTGGTAATTGCTCACCTTGTAATAAATATGAATGAGTAAAACATGTATGCCCTATCCTGCACCGGGCTAGGACAACTTCCTCTCGATGAATGGGTCTACTAGAAGAGCGCCATTCTCCGAGTAACGGCTTAATTGAATGGAGTTTATTGTTAACTGACAAATCCCAAGCGGCTTGCCAAGAGTTACGAATATATGTGTTAATACAACTTTTAAAATCAGTATACGGTAATTTGGTATTAGATATATGTAAACCTAATGCTGCCTTAGAAGCACTATCAGCTCTATCATTACCACGTATTCCTACATGGCTTGGAAGCCAGTAGAAAATAATAACATTATCAATTATAAGAGAATTGTACTTTTCTAAAAGTTGAAGCACAACTGCATTATCATGTTTCATATTACCCAGTGCTTGAAGAGATGAAAGGGAATCAGAAAAGATTACAAAATGGTCATCATCAGATTCCTGAATATAATTTAAGGCAAGTTCAATTGCCTTAAGTTCAGCTGAAAAGATATAGGCCTTGTCAGGCAGGCGGCTCTTTATGCTGTGTTTGTGAACAACAGCTGCTGCAGCTACCTTATCTCCATCTTTAGAACCATCTGTGTAAAATATGTTGACAGTAGGGTCTGTACTGGATTTGTTACTATTACAAAGGTCGAAAATAATTGTTGGTGTTTTCAAAGTCCGTGGTGGAATTTGTGGTTCTTTGTACTTGGCAATTAAATTTAGGTCGATTTCAGTGTCTCTCAATTTTGGTTTAATACGAAGACCACATGATCGAATGGCCTTGGGTTTTCGATCAAAAGGAGGTTCATAACTTGGGTTAAAAACATTATCGAAAGTTGGGTTTGAAGGGTTAGACTTTAATTTAATGGCGTATTGAAGGGCTAATTTGTCCCGTCTATGAGACAGTGACGGTTCATTAGCTTCAACATATAGACTTTCAGCTGGTGATGTACGAAAGGCACCTAAGGCGAGTCGTAATCCTTGATTATGTATAGCATCGAGCATCTGCAAGTACCACTTGCGAATCGATCCATATACTATCGAGCCGTAGTCCAGCTTGGATCTGATAAGAGATCTGTAAAGTCGCAAGAGGACTTTACGATCCGCTCCCCAGTTAGTGTTTGCAACAACTTTAGAACCGGTTTAAACCCCCAGTGGCCTACTTTGCCACTGACCGTTCCAAGGCGGTAGCCCTATGGTCAACCCTTTTTGTGTTTGTGATGTCGTTTGCATTTATTATTGCTTTTGCCTTCTTGTTTGTCTGTTTGCGTGTTTGTTTCTGTGTTTTGTGGTTGACTGTCCTCCTTGAATGCTACTTTCCCTGTCCGATCTTTTTATATTTCTTTTTAAGTAAATTAAGAGCTTAAATTTAATGTGTGGTATAAAAGTTAATGTACGGTCGAAAATAAGACCAAGGAATTTTGTCTCATCCACTACTGGTATTGGTGACCCATCCAGTGTTGGATGAGGGTCTTGATGATGTTTACGTAGTTGACAAAAATGCATACAATTAGTTTTAGATTTAGAAAATTTAAAACCATTTTCATCAGAACAGGTCTGAAGTTTACCGAGACATTGTTGAAGTTGTCTCTCAATAGTGTTCATGTTTTTTGCACGATAACATATAACAAAGTCGTCAACATATAGAGAGCAATCCACACCAGGATTGATGCATTTAACTATACTGTTAATTTTTATATTAAAAAGGGTGACATAGTATGCTGCCCTGTGGTACACCCATCTCCTGTTCATGAATGTCAGAGAGGGTTGAACTCATTCGGACACGAAACTGTCTATCATCGAAGAATTTCTCTATAAAAATGGGTAAGCGGCCTCTAAGACCAAGGTCATGAAGATCATTCATAATACCGTACTTCCATGCAGTATCATAAGCTTTCTCCAAGTCAAAAAATACAGCGACTAGATGTTCTTTCTTTACGAAAGCTTCCCTAATAAACGATTCAAATCGAATGAGATTGTCTGTTGTGCCTCGTTGGCGCCGGAATCCACTTTGATATTTTGTTATCAGCTTGTTGGATTCCAGGTACCAAACGAGTCTCTCATTAATCATTCGTTCCATGGTTTTACATATACAACTCGTTAAAGCAATAGGGTGATAATTTATTGGGTCCGTATGATCCTTTCCAGGTTTGGGGACTGGAATAACGATTTCTTCCCGCGAAAAGTCGGGGAAGTTTCCGGTCACCCAAACCTTATTAAATATATCAAGAAGTGTAGAGAAACAGGTTTCAGGTAAATGTTTTAATAATTGATAATGGATATCATCAGGACAAGCTGATGTATCATGAGCCTTTTTAAGGGATTCTCGAAGTTCTTTGAGAGTGAACAGTTTATTGTATTTCTCCAAATGTTTAGATTTGAAATTCAGCTTCTTCTGTTCTTTTAGTTTCTTATTTTTTAGAAAATTTGGTTGACAATTTTCAGAAGAAGAATTTTTAGAAAAAGTTTCCGCCAAAGTGTTCGTAATATCTGTGACAGAAGTAATATCCTCATTATCAGTTTTAAGATGATTTACACAACTAGAATTACCTTTACCGTTTATTTTCCGGACCATGTCCCACGTCTTCTTAAGAGATAAACGAGAGTTCAGCCTAGAGACAAAATATCTCCTGGATTTCCTCTTGCTATCCTTAATAGTACGACGGGCTTTCGCAAGAACAACTCTAAAAGTATCTGAATTATTTTGAGTTGGCCGCCAGTTTAAAGCATTTAATGCAGCTTTACGATCGGTGACTGCCTTCTTGCAGTCATCATCGTACCATGGTTTATGTGGGCATTTTGGATTTGCCGAGGTTTTTGGAATAGTTTGATCAGCTATATCATGAAGGGTTTTGGTAAAAAGGGCAGTTGGATCAAGAGCGTTGGATCGCATATTGTTAAATCAAGGGAAGAATGAGAGCCTGTAGCTGGATGTAAATAAGTATGTGATTTGTTATCATTAAAAAGACACAAATTATTTTTGACTAAGAAATCTTCAACTTTCTTGCCTTTATCGTTAATATCCTTACAACCCCAAATGTAGTTAGTGTGCATTAAAATCACCCAGGAGTATAAATGGTGTTGGCAATTGTGCAACTAGGTGATTTAAATCTTTAAGTTCTAGTGAAGACCTGGGCGGTAAATATAAGGAGCATATTGTTATAACTCTGTGCATCGTAACACTGACCGCAACAGCTTGCAAACCAGTTTTTAACGCAACAGTTCTGTGAGGAATGTTTCGATTCACAAGAAAGTTTCTTGGAGACAGAATGCAACAGGGTTGTGTTTATTTAAAAGTAAGCTGATTTCATCGTAATTAGGTTTTAAACCTCGGCAGTTCCATTGAATGACCTTATCGGATTTTGATGTCACTAAGGCGGAAGTACGGGTATACGGCCTTTGGGTTTGACAGACCTTGGTGACTTTGGAGATTTTGGGAGTTTCCAGATGTGCTGGATCAACCTCCATTTCCCAATCTGTTGTGCAGTTCAATCGGATCATCAGACCCTTTTGACTGCTTCCCTAACCCGGGAGTTTTCTTTTTTCTTGCTGTCACGTCCGTGGCAGCAGTTCTGCTTGGTGACGAACTCTTGGGAGTGTTGGTCGGATTTGACGAATCTTTGGAAGAGTTCGTCGGGTTTGTTGGACTCTTGGTGGCACCAGAGTCCGTCGATTTCGAAATAGATGCAGTAGATGTAGGAGTTGTTGAGGATATAGTTGAAGAAGTTTTAGGCTTGGAAGCCATAAGAGGTTTGGGAGCCACAGGAGGCTTATTTGAACACAGAGTGGAATAGTAGTCAACCCGTCGGAGCCTATTGGCCAGGTCACCACGGTCTGCGCCGCGATTGACCTGGTTGCCGGTTTCTCTACCCTACTATGATTTGCCAGATGGAGTGGGCGGAGTAAGGCTCTCAACAGGTTTCCTAGCTTCAGGAAAAGAGATATTTTTTTCTATTTTTATTTTCTGAATTTCTCGTGTTTCCATTTCGGAAAAGGCCCGTGGATCCCCTTGCAATTAACGCAAGAGCCGGGATTTTTGCAGTTAGAGAAATCGCTGTGACCCCTGTTGGCCACAGCGTGCACAAACGGCAGTTCTCTTGCATCTTTCTCGATGATGCCCAACATTTTGGCAAGTGAAACATCTGAGAGGGTTTGGGATAAAAGGGTCTACTGGTAGAATAATATATCCAGTTTTAATCGTTTTAGGAAGAGTTGGTGTGCTGAAAGTAAGCACGAATGTATTAGTATTCAAACGAACTACTTCAGTCACACCTTGTGATTTGAGGTTAAGTGTCATTTCCTCAACGGTGCAGTGCTCCAGTTCCCTAGAGCGTACCACACCTTTTGAGATGTTGAGGGAGATATGAGGTATCACCTCAACAGGGATATTGACAAAAGATCTGATTTTAAGAAAGATTGTCATGTGTGATTTACGTTCACACTCCACAATAAGTTTTTGATTTTTAAGTTTGTTTAACACTCCTCGGCTCACCGACAATGCCGAGTAAAGCCTTAGAGATAGCAATATTAAGGAATCGGGGCCAATTCAGATATGAAATACCAGTGTCTGAGTCAGACTCAGAGTCTGACAGGTCCTGGTCCATTTGGAACGTTTAGATCCAGAAACTGAAGTTGATGGAATATCGGTAGTGTGTGCGTTTTTTCGTCCCATAATGGGGAATTGGTATTCACTCTTCACGCTTCCCACCCACCTCGGAGCCCAACAAGGGGATACGTGAAGGGTATACTCATATAAAACTAACGCATCAGATCCCCATACCACCCAGCGGACATGAGCCCTTAACTAAAAAGTCGAAGAGCCGCACTTATGTTCCGCTTTAAAGTGGCATGAGTATAGCCATATAGCGTTCAGAAATACACGAGTAGCCCTAGCGCCACCACCATAAAGGATCCTTTCTACATTATGTATAAACAGGACAAAATAAAAGGGAACAATATATTAAACGAGAGGGGTTGAGAGAGATTTGAATTAAACAAGAAGCTAGGATCCCGTATAGGTGGCGTGACAAACCGATTGATCAGATCGCCCGTCTAGTTAAAGTCTGGACCAAAGTGGTGTGTTGTAACATGGAGATAAATCGCCAGCCACGGTCAACTGGTGGGTTACATTTCGTTATCACCCCACCACCGACTGGGGGGCAGTCTTAGCTAAAATAACAAAACGGTGTGCAATTGCGGTGTTGGGAGTGTATCCATGGGTAAGCTTAAATCGTTTGACGGGCAGTTTTCTCTAGGTAGACATACAGCCTTTATGTGTGTGAATGAATTGAGATTCATCTCATTTGTCTGAGGGTAGAATAACAGTATAACAGAATGAGGACCGGTAGAGGAACAGTATTACGAATTAGAAATTAGCAAACCCTCCATTACTGTAGGCCTGCCTGTTATAGATTTTTTGTTTACACCACAGACAACTGAGGATGCTCGAGATATACCATGACACTCACAAATACCGTCAGACACAGAAAATGATTTTTCATGCACAACCACCAGTGAGGATAGCCAGTAAGAGTTTTTAATAAAGAAATATAAATGGATCGGACAGGGAAAGTAGCATTCAAGGAGGACAGTTAACTTTAATAAATCTTACTCTAATATGGAGACCAAAAAGGCGGACGGTTTAAATAAAGAAAAAATAAGAGCTCTTAACATTATAAGAAGTCAATTATTATGATATTATTGCTTTTTGCGAACTATTACCAAAACACTCAACCATAGTACAACGTGAAGAATTCTTCTAACTCCAAGGATACGATATGCATATCTGAGACTCCTGAAGAATGAATGATTGAATGGTGTTTTACGGCACGTCGACACATGAATAGGTCATATTGTGCGAAAAAAGTGATGAAAGATGAAGAAATGAAGGATTATTTAAAAAATTATGTAAATATATAACAAATAAGCGATTTGTTGGTTAGAGATTAGATCATGGCGGGGATTTCTTTATTTACACTGTCCTGTTTAATGGGATGACAGTAAGGTAAGTGTGAGGTTTGGTGCACCCTAGAACCGGTTTAAACCCCCAGTGGCCTACTTTGCCACTGACCGTTCCAAGGCGGTAGCCCTATTGTCAACCCTTTCGTGTTGTGCTGTCGTTTGCTTTTATTATTACTTTTGCCTTCTTGTTTGTCTGTTTGTTTCTGTGTTTTGTGGTTGACTGTCCTCCTTGAATGCTGCTTTCCCTGTCCCATCTCTTTATATTTCTTTTTGAAGTGTCGTCATGACATTTTCTAAGGTAACACACCCGCCTCCGACCATAACTACCACCTTAATAGACTTTGATCCTATGCGTCGAAGGTATACAATGTTAATACTATGAAAGAGTTATTTGATACTATAGATTTTAGTCTTGTTTTAGATTTCCTAGAGGACGATCAGACTATACAAATCATTATAATATGTTCTTATATATATTTACTTGTTTATATACCCTCTGACCGGCATTTGTTGATTTACATATATAGTTTATATTATTACCATATCATCCCTTATTTTTTAATAGTTTTATCTTTATATATTTACATTAATTTTTAATTAATATTTCATTTGCGCACAATATGACCTATTTATGTGTCGACGTGCCATAAAACACCATTTATTCTCCATAAAAAATTGATTTGTTATAATACAAGGGCCAATTTACACTGGTCTTATATTCATGTGACAAACAAAGTTTGTCTCAATGTCTCGCATAACTAAGCTCTGAAACTACGTTCTATCTCCATCTAAAAGTCCAATACTTCACGATGGAAATAAACTCTGTCTCTGTCGAAACTATCGTCATGTGTCTATCTTATGTATAGTTTGTCGCAGTCATACAATGGGACATTATAACACCATTTGACAAAATATGTATTGTGACTATTGTATAGTTGGATATTTTCGACATCTAAGACATGTTATGTACACATTAAATATTTTATTTACACAGTTTACATTTTGTTTCCACATTATATGTATCATGGTTACATTAATGCATTAATATATACAATATCGATATAAATACATATACAAGTAAGAGCGCTCTAACTAATTATAATACATGTGTCGGTTCAGTTTGCTAATGATTTATGTCAAAGCTGTTTTTGAAAAATTATATATAAGAGAGAATGCCTCACTCCTATTGTAGAATCAAAAGGCTAACATCTATACCCTTGGAAGGTATAATTGGCAGTTTAAAGCTTATATATGACGTCATAATCCTCACTGCTAATGGTAGCCAATACTTATGTAACAAAATATCAAGATTGCAAACTGAAGCGTCTTTTATCGACTGAAAAACAATAATAAGATTGATTGTGGTTTAACGGCATGTCATGTTGTGCACATAGTCATATACATATATATATATGCATACACATATACACACATACATACACATGCACACATACACATACATGCATGTACACATCCGCATGCATATACGTATCCCTGCTATGTAGCGTATATATCTAAACCATTTATAGTGGATTCATTTATAAAAGTTATTTACCTCTCTCATTATGACATAGTAATCCAACGTTCCAAATCTTTATTTCTGCGTGAACAAACACATCCGCATTACAGAAGTGTATGTTTCGAATGGACAATTTTAGAATGGTCCAGTGAAGTATATGGGTGGTTCTAAGAGGTGAATTTTACTGACCAGCGTAGGCTTGTGATATAAATTGATTTGGTGTTAACTTTTAAATATCATCTTAATTATTTTATTTTTACTTTCATCTATATAATGTCACATTATCGTTTGATGATGTGACGTGCTATGTTATAATATATGTTTTGATTATCCTTAATTACCATGACGTGTTGTATCGTATTAATATAATCTCTATATTGTTACATGAATGTTTTGACGACGTGATAATATCCCAAATCAACTTTACTTATTAACTATTATATTAAAATGATATTTATTCCGTTTGTCTTTTACTCGCTATATGGCTGTTTAAGTTCATAGACTACCTAACTGATATATTAGACACAACATCGGGATGTCACATATGTTATTGATTAAGTATATTGTCTATCATAATATTATTTACTCCGTATATGATTTTTATGTAACTATTTCCACATATGGGTTTTTATCGCTAGTAGTTGATTAATTATGATTGGTGAATTGTTTGACAAGTACCACAAAGAGGTCGGTATATGCCTAGAGGTCCAGGCCACCTGTCTTAAGTTTGTTTCTAAAATAGTAATATTAATGTGCATATTTTTACTTGCTTCTCAGCACTTAGCATTGGTATCGACTACTACTGCATTATGCCACCTGTCTTAAGTTTGTTTCTAAAATAGTAATATTAATGTGCATATTTTTACTTGCTTCTCAGCACTTAGCATTGGTATCGACTACTACTGCATTATAACTTCTTGAAGAAGTATGCCGTTCCATAATAATTTTCTGAACTCAACCTCATAATAATTAACATGAGAAATTTATAAATATTTATTACTTTCTGATGTTAGAGAAGTAATATACATGTAAGTCAACACTTTTACAAAACTATTCAAATGGTCAACTACAAGTGTTTGGGAAAAGAGCCAGTTGTTACCAGGCCTTTTGGGAATAATAAAACATACACAATTTCATATTGTTATCTATTGTAGTTTTTAAAATACCACATTTTCCCATTCATCAAAGCTCAGCACCACCTTAAATGTAACTTCGCCGAAAATAAATAAATAAATAAATAAATAAATAAATAAATAAATAAAATAAAATACCTACCTACCTACCCTATTTTTTCCCAGCAATGTTACAGTAAACACAGGTATAATTATTTGGCCTAAGACTTTGAGATACTTAACTTGGTATGTGGATACATCTTGGGATAGCGGTGTGTCGCGTACCAAAAAAGGTCATTTACCTTGACCTGTGACCTCGGTCATAGAAAATGCTTTCCGGACCATATTTTTAATACTATGACACTTAGAGATACCAAACTTGGTATTTAAATACATCTTGGGATAGTGGTGAGTCGCATACCAAAACAAGGTCACAGTGACCTTGACCTGTGACCTCTGTCATAGAAAATGTTCCGAAAATGCTTGTCCGGGCCATATTTTCAATACTATAAGACTGAGATACCAAACTTGGTATGTGGATACATCTTGAGATAGTGGTGTGTCACGTACCCAAATAAGGACACTATGACCTTGACCTGTGACCTCTGTCATAGAAAATGCTTGTCCAATACTATAACGCTTAGAGATACCAAACTTGGTATTTGAATACATCTTGGAATGAATGAATGTTGTTTTACGGCACGTCGACACATAAATAGGTCATATTGTGCACAAAAATTGATGAAAAATGAAGTATTATTTAAAAATAAGTGTAATTATATAAAGATAAACTATTAAAAAAATAAGGGATGATAAGGTGTAATATAAACTATGTAATGTAAATCAACAAATGCCCCTCAACGGGCATATAAACAAGTAAATATATATAAGAACACATTATAATGATTTATATAGTCTGATCTCTTTTAGGAAATATAAAACAAGACTAAAATCTATAGTATTAAATAACTCGGTCATAGTATTAACATTGTAGTAACTTTGACGCATTGGATCAAAGTCTACACATTCCAGCAATATGTGTTTGACCGTTAACGGTGCAAAGCAGGGTATACATTCTGGTAATGGCTCACCTTGTAATAAATATGAAAGAGTATAACGTGCATGCCCTATTCTGCACCGAGCTAGGACAACTTCCTCTCGACGAATGGGTCTACTAGAAGAGCGCCATTCTCCGAGTAACGGTTTAATTGAATGGAGTTTATTGTTAACTGACAAATCCCAAGTGGCTTGCCAAGAGTTACCAATATATGTGTTGATACAGCTTTTAAAATCAGTATAAGGTAATTTGGTATTAGATATATGTAAATATAATGCTGCCTTGGCAGCACTATCAGTTCTATAATTACCACGTATTCCTACATGGCTTGGAAGCCAGCAGAAAATAATATCATTATCAATTATAAGAGAATTGTACTTTTCTAAAAGTTGAAGCACAACTGGGTTATCATGTTTCATATTACCCAGTGCTTGAAGAGATGAAAGGGAATCAGAAAAGATTACAAAATGGTCATCATCAGATTCCTGAATATAATTTAAGGCAAGTTCAATTGCCTTAACTTCAGCTGAAAAGATAGAGGCCTTGTCAGGCAGGCGGCTCTTTATGCTGTGTTTGTGAACAGCTGCTGCAGCTACCTTATCTCCATCTTTAGAATGAATGAATGAATGAATGGTGTTTTACGGCACGTCGACACATAAATAGGTCATATTGTGCGTAAAAAATTATGAAAATGAAGTATTAATTAAAAATTAACGTAAACATATAAAGATAAAACTATTAAAAATAAAATTAAAATAAGGGATGATAAGGTGTAATATAAACTATGTATGTAAATCAATAAATGCCCGGCAACGAGTATATAAACAAGTAAATATATACAAGAACACATTACAATGACTTATATAGTCTGATTTCTTTCAGGAAATCTAAAACAAGACTAAAATCTACAGTATCAAATAACTCTTTCATAGTATTAACATTTAGTACCTTTGGCGCATAGGATCAAAGTCTACACATTCCAATAAGACGTGTTTGACCGTTAACGGTGCAAAGCAGGGTATACATTCCGGTAATTGCTCACCTTGTAATAAATATGAATGAGTATAACGTGTATGCCCTATCCTGCACCGGGCTAGGACAACTTCCTCTCGACGAATGGGTCTACTAGAAGAACGCCATTCTCCGAGTAACGGTTTAATTGGATGGAGTTTATTGTTAACTGACAAATCCCAAGCGGCTTGCCAAGAGTTACGAATATATGTGTTAATACAACTTTTAAAATCAGTATAAGGTAATTTGGTATTAGTTATATTTAAATCTAATGCTGCCTTAGCTTGAAGAGATGAAAGGGAATCAGAAAAGATTACAAAATGGTCATCATCAGATTCCTGAATATAATTTAAGGCAAGTTCAATTGCCTTAAGTTCAGCTGAAAAGATAGAGGCCTTGTCAGGCAGGCGGCTCTTTATGCTGTGTTTGTGAACAACAGCTGCTGCAGCTACCTTATCTCCATCTTTAGAGCCATCTGTGTAGATATGTTGAAAGTCACAGTATTTCGATTTAATTTCATTAAATTTGCTTTGAAAGACAGTAGGGTCTGTACTGGATTTGTTATTATTACAAAGATCAAAAATAATTGTTGGAGTTTCCAAAGTCCACGGTGGAATTTGTGGTACTTTGTACTTGGCAACCAAATTAAGGTCGATTTCAGTGTCTCTTAATTTTGTTTTAATACGAAGACCAAATGGTCGAATGGCCTTCGGTTTTCGATCAAAAAGAGGTTCACAACTAGGATTAAAAACATTATCTAAAGTTGGGTTTGAAGGGTTAGACTTTAATTTAATGGCGTATTGAAGAGCTAATTTGTCTCGTCTGTGAGACAGTGATGGTTCATTGGCTTCAACATATAGACTTTCGGCTGGTGATGTACGAAAGGCACCTAAGGCGAGTCGTAATCCTTGATTATGTATAGGGTCGAGCATCTGCAAGTACGACTTGCGAGTCGATCCATATACTATTGAGCCGTAGTCCAGCTTGGATCTGATAAGAGATCTGTAAAGTCGCAAGATGACTTTTCGATCTGCTCCCCAATTAGTGTTTGCAACAACTTTAAGTAAGTTAAGAGCTTTAAGGCATTTGGCCTTCAAGTATTTAAGGTGTGGTATAAACGTTAATTTACGGTCGAAAATAAGACCAAGGAATTTTGTCTCATCCACTACTGGTATTGGTGACCCATCCAGTGTTAGATGAGGGTCTTCATGATGTTTACGAAGTTGACAAAAGTGCATACAATTAGTTTTAGATTTAGAAAATTTAAAACCATTTTCATCAGACCAGGTCTGAAGTTTATTGAGACATTGTTGTAATTGTCTCTCGATAGTATTCATGTTTTTTGCACGATAACATATAACAAAGTCGTCAACATATAGCGAACAATCCACACCTGGATTGATGCATTTTACTATACTGTTAATCTTTATATTAAAAAGTGTGACAGATAGTATGCTGCCCTGTGGAACACCCATCTCCTGTTCATGAATATCAGAGAGGGTTGAACCCATTTGGACACGAAACTGTCTATCATTTAAGAATTTCTCTATAAAAATGGGTAATCGGCCTCTAAGACCAATGTCATGTAGATCATTCATAATACCGTACTTCCATGCAGTATCATAAGCTTTCTCCAAGTCAAAAAATACAGCGACTAAATGTTCTTTTTTTATGAAAGCTTCCCTAATAAACGATTCAAATCGTATGAGATTGTCTGTTGTGCCTCGTTGGCGCCGGAATCCACTTTGATACTTTGTTATCAGTTTGTTGGACTCCAGGTACCAAACGAGTCTCTCATTAATCATTCGTTCCATGGTTTTACATATACAACTCGTTAAAGCGATTGGGCGATAATTTATTGGGTCCGTATGATCCTTTCCAGGTTTGGGGACTGGAATAACGATTGCTTCCCGCCAAGAATCGGGGAAGATTCCCGTCACCCAAACCTTATTAAATATATCAAGAAGGGTAGAGAGACAGGATTCAGGTAAATGTTTTAGTAATTGATAATGGATATCATCAGGACCAGCTGATGTATCATGAGCCTTTTTAAGGGACTCTCTAAGTTCTTTGAGAGTGAATAGTTTATTGTATTTTTCCAAGTTTTTCGACTTGAAGTTCAGCTTCTTCTGTTCTTTTTGTTTCTTATTTTTCAGAAAATTTGGTTGACAATTTTCAGAAGAAGAATTTTTTGAAAAAGTTTCTGCCAAAGTGTTTGCAATATCTTTGACAGATGTTATATCTCCAATATCTGTTTTAAGATGATTTTACAGTACTAGAATTACCTTTACCACTTATTTTCCGGACCATGTCCCATGTCTTCTTAAGAGATGAGCGAGAATTCAGCCTAGAGACGTAAGTTCTCCAGGATTTCCTCTTGCTATCCTTAATAGTACGACGGGCTTTCGCACGAAAAACTCTAAAGTTATCTAAATTTGTTTGAGTTGGCCGCAAGTTAAAATTATTTAATGCAGCTTTACGATCGCTGACTGCCTTTTTGCAGTCATCGTCGTACCATGGTTTATGTGGGCGTTTAGGATCTGCCGTGGTTTTTGGAATGGTTTGATCAGCTATATCGTGAAGAGTTTTGGTAAAAAGAGCAGTTGCGTCTTCGACATCCTCGAAAACGGAAGGCTTTAATTGTTCCTCGCAAAGAGATTGAAACGTAGTCCAATCAGCCTTGCGAAGTTTCCATCGTTGCGTTTTTTCGAGAAGTGGAGGGCCGATATTTTCAAGAAATATGGGGAAGTGGTCACTTCCACAAAGGTCGTCTCCAACACTCCACGAAAAATCCATCAAAAGCGTTGGATCGCATATTGTTAAATCAATGGAAGAATGAGAGCCTGTAGCAGGATGTAAGTAAGTATGTGACTTATTATTAAAAAGACACAAATTGTTTTTGGCTAAGAAATCCTCAATTTTCTTGCCTTTATCGTTTATATCTTTACAACCCCAGATGTAGTTGTGTGCATTAAAATCGCCCAAGAGTATAAAAGGTGATGGCAATTGTGCAACTAGGTGATTTAGATCTTTAGGGTCTAGTGAAGAACTAGGTGGTAAATATAAGGAACATATTGTTATGACTCTGTGCATAGTAACACTGACCGCAATAGCTTGCAAATTTGTTTTCAAGGCAACAGGTCTGTGAGGAATGTTTCGATTAACGATTATCGAAACTCCACCAGTGGCCTTGTCCCCGGTATCACAAATATGATTGTATAGTGAGTATTGTTTAAAAGATACCTTATCATTTGTCTTCATCATAATTTGGTTTCAAACCTCGACAATTCCATTGAATGATCTTATTAGTTTTACCCATTATTTAGCGCTAAGGCGATTTTTAATTTTGTTTTTATTTTTGGCCTTAGATTTAGGAGAGGTCTTAGGAGACTCAAGCAGCGACATCTCCACTGATGGATCCTCCTCCCCGGAAGAAGTCAGCTGAAGTGGCACCACAACTAACCTTTCATGAGAGGATGGAAGTGGCAGTGCAGCTGCCGGCTCTGAAATGTCCATAAGCTGTTCGAATTTGTTATGCAGCTCAATAGGGCCATTAGACACCTTTGGCTGCTCCTTGTGCTCCCCAGTTGGAGAAGCACTAGGCTTTCCAACTTCCTTAGTTGGAGCAGCACTAGGCTTTCCAACTTCCTTAGTTGGAGCAGCACTAGGCCTTCCAACCGAGGTAGTATTAGGCCTCACGACTGGGGAACTACTAGACTTCACAGTCTTAGAAGAACCCCCTTTCCAATTCTGAGAAATTGGCATGCTCTTGACATTGCCAGAGCTTGCCGATTTTGTGTTTGATTTAAATGATAAAGTTTGATTAGATGAAAAGTTTAATTTGGGTTTGTTGAGTTGTATTTGTTGACTCTTGTTTGGATTTGATACTGAGGAAGTATTCTTTGTATTTTGAATTTCTGACTGTGGTTCGTATTGAGTACCTGCATCCCTGCATTCTGTGTGTGTTGCTTTTGTTTTGAGAATAGATGCGTAAGAGGTTGGACTTGAAATTTTATATTTTTCTTCTATCAATTTCCGTGCTTCTGGAAAGGGAATGTTTTGTGTATATTTAACTGTTATGATTTCTTTTTCTTTTTTAAATTTTTCACATGATTTTGAATTTGCGTGATGTCCCAGACCGCAGTTGGTACATTTGAGGTCGTTAGGACAATCTGGTTCGTTATGCTTGAATGCAGACTCGCCACATTTACCACAACGTTCTTCTTTAGTACACCTGGAGTTGTGGTGCCCAAAGCCTTGGCAGTTGTAGCAACGTAACGTTACGGGTTTGGAATGTAGGCGTCAACATGCAATTGCAGATATGCCACCTTTATTGTTTTTGGTAAGACGGGTGTTGAAAATGTGAGGATGATAGTATTTGTACTGATAATTTTGTCATTCCTCTTTATGGTTATTCGACGAGCCGCAGTTACCAACTGTGGCGCAAGCTCGTGAATAATTTCGTCTTCAGGTACTCCGGAGAGATCCGGGCACCTGATGACGCCTTTGGAGATGTTCAAAGAGGAGTGAGGGTAGCATTTGACTTTTGTGTTTAAAATTTGTTTAATAGTGAGTAAATTATCCGAATGAGATTTTTTTTCTGTTTCAATAAGAAGAGTTTTGTTCTTTAATTTTTTAATTTGTTTGACATGTCCTGCAATGGAATGGACAGTTTTCTCGATAATAAAAGGTGATAAATCTGCAACAGGCCTTTCCCCGTCTTCCGATTCGATGATGAGAAACCGAGGAAAGGACTTGTTGATCACTGGTTCCTCAGTATCAGATTCATGTTCTGTTTTTTTGCGTTTGTTTGTAGTTTGTGCGTTTTGTGATGCCATGATGGGCGTTAAGAATTCATCTTCCACGCTTCTCACCCACCTCGGAGTCCAACAAGGGGACATTTTGCTGTGGATATCCAACAGTCAAAATGCCAAGAATACGTAGAAGGTATACTCATATAAAGCTAACGCATCAGACCCCCCATACCACCCAGCGGACATAACCCCTTAACTAAAAAGTCAAAGAGCCGCACTTATGTTCCGCTTAAAAAGTGGCACAAGTATAGCCATATAGCGTTTTGAAATACATGATTAGCCCGTGCGCCACCGCCATAAAAGACCCTATCTATATAATGTTTAAAGTAGAACAATATAAAAAGTAAGTAAGATACAGTGTACTGGTACTGTCTGAATAATAAGGTCGGATCTCTTATAGCTGGCGTGACAAACCGATTGATCAGATCGGGCCAAATCTGACCGCCCGTCTAGTTGAAGTCCGGACCAAAGTGGTGTGTTGCAACGTGGAGATAACTATCAGATCTCCACGCCACTCAACCACCAGGACTCCCTTCTCCAACGACACGGGTCGCCACCCACGGTAAACAGGTGGGTTACATTTCGGGGGGGGGGGGGGGGGGTCCTACCCCTCTGCTAAGTAGATATGTTGAAAGTTACTGTATTTCGATTTAATTTCATTAAATTTGCTTTGAAAGACAGTAGGGTCTGTACTGGATTCGTTACTATTACAAAGGTCGAAAATAATTGTTGGTGTTTCCAAAGTCCATGGTGGAATTTGTGGTACTTTGTACTTGGCAATCAAATTTAGGTCGATTTCAGTGTCTCTTAATTTTGGTTTATTACGAAGACCAAATGGTCGGATGGTCGGGTGGCCTTCGGTTTTCGATCAAAAAGAGGTTCACAACTAGGATTAAAGACATTATCGGAAGTTGGGTTTGAAGGGTTAGATTTTAATTTAATGGCATATTGAAGGGCTAACTTGTCCCGTCTATGAGACAGTGATGGTGCGTTAGCTTCAACATATAGACTTTCGGCTGGTGATGCACGAAAGGCACCTAAGGCGAGTCGTAATCCTTGATTATGTATAGGGTCGAGCATCTGCAAGTAAGACTTGCAAGTCGATCCATATACTATTGAGCCGTAGTCCAGCTTGGATCTGATAAGAGATCTGTAAAGTCGCAAGAGGACTTTACGATCTGCTCCCAAGTTAGTGTTTGCAACAACTTTAAGTAAATTAAGAGCTTTAAGGCACTTGGCCTTCAAGTATTTAAGGTGCGGTATAAACGTTAATTTACGGTCGAAAATAAGACCAAGGAATTTTGTCTCATCCACTACCGGTATTGGTGTGCCATCCAGTGTTAGATGAGGGTCTTCATGATGTTTACGTAGTTGACAAAAATTCATACAATTAGTTTTAGATTTAGAAAATTTAAAACCATTTTCATCAGACCAGGTCTGAAGTTTAATGAGACATTGTTGAAGTTGTCTCTCAATAGTGTTCATGTTTTTTGCACGATAACATATAACAAAGTCATCAACATATAGAGAGCAATCCACACCAGGATTGATACATTTAACAATACTGTTAATTTTTATACTAAAAAGAGTGACAGAGAGTATGCTGCCCTGTGGCACACCCATCTCCTGTTCATGGATGTCAGAGAGAGTTGAACCCATTCGGACACGAAACTGTCTGTCCTCTAAGAAATTCTCTATAAAAATAGGTAATCGGCCTCTAAGACCAAGGTCATGAAGATCATTCATAATACCATACTTCCATGCTGTATCATAAGCTTTCTCCAAGTCACAAAATACAGCGACTAGATGTTCTTTTTTATGAAAGCTTCCCTAATAAACGATTCAAATCGTATGAGATTGTCTGTTGTGCCTCGTTGGCGCCGGAATCCACTTTGATACTTTGTTATCAGCTTGTTGGATTCTAGGTTCCAAACGAGTCTCTCATTAATCATTCGTTCCATGGTTTTACATATACAACTCGTTAAAGCAATAGGGCGATAATTTACTGGGTCCGTAAGATCCTTTCCAGGTTTGGGGACTGGAATAACGGTTGCTTCCCGACAAGAATCTCAAGAAGGGTAGAGAGACAGGATTCAGGTAAATGTTTTAGTAATTGATAATGGATATTATCAGGACCAGCTGATGTATCATGAGCCTTTTTAAGGGACTCTCGAAGTTCTTTGAGAGTGAACAGTTTATTGTATTTATCCAGGTTTTTCGACTTCAAAAAAGAATAAAAATATCGGACAGGGAAAGCAGCATTCAAGGACAACAGTCAACCACAAAACACAAAAACAAACACGCAAACAGACAAACGAAAAGACAAAAGTAATAAAAAATGCAAACGACATCACAAACACAGAAGGGTTGACAATAGGGCTACCGCCTTGGAACGGTCAGTGGCAAAGTAGGCCACTGGGGGGTTCTAGGGTGCACCAAACCTCACACTTACCCTACTGTCATCCCATTAAAACAGGACAGTGTAAATAAAGAAGTTCAGCTTCTTCTGTTCTTTTTGTTTCTTATTTTTCAGAAAATTTGGTTGACAATTTTCAGAAGAAGAATATTTTGAAAAAGTTTCTGCCAAAGTGTTTGTAATATCTTTGACAGATGTTATATCTCCATTATGTGTTTTAAGATGATTTACAGAACTAGAGTTACCTTTACCACTTATTTTCCGGACCATGTCCCATGTCTTCTTATGAGATGAGCGAGAATTTAGCCTAGAGACGTAAGATCTCCAGGATTCCCTCTTGCTATCCTTAATAGTACGACGGGCTTTCGCACGGAAAACTCTAAAGTTATCTAAATTTGTTTGAGTTGGCCGCAAGTTAAAATTATTTAATGCAGCTTTACGATCGCTGACTGCCTTTTTGCAGTCATCGTCGTACCATGGTTTATGTGGGCGTTTAGGATTTGCCGAGGTTTTTGGAATGGTTTGATCAGCTATATCGTGAAGAGTTTTGGTAAAAAGAGCAGTTGCATCTTCGACTTCCTCGAAAACGGAAGGCTTTAATTGTTCCTCGCAAAGAGATTGAAACGTAGTCCAATCAGCCTTGCGAAGTTTCCATCGTTGCGTTTTTTCGAGAAGTGGAGGGCCGATATTTTCAAGAAATATGGGGAAGTGGTCACTTCCACAGAGGTCGTCTCCAACACTCCACGAAAAATCCATCAAAAGCGTTGGATCGCATATTGTTAAATCAATGGAAGAATGAGAGCCTGTAGCAGGATGTAAATAAGTATGTGACTTATTATTAAAAAGACACAAATTGTTTTTGGCTAAGAAATCTTCAATTTTCTTGCCTTTATCGTTTATATCTTTACAACCCCAGATGTAGTTGTGTGCATTAAAATCGCCCAAGAGTATAAAAGGTGATGGCAATTGTGCAACTAGGTGATTTAGATCTTTAGGATCTAGTGAAGAACTAGGTGGTAAATATAAGGAACATATTGTTATGACTCTGTGCATACATAGTAACACTGACCGCAATAGCTTGCACATTTGTTTTCAACGGAACAGGTCTGTGAGGAATGTTTCGATTAGCGATTATCGAAACTCCACCAGTCGCCTTGTCCCCGGTATCACAAATATGATTGTATAGTGAGTATTGTTTAAAAGATAACTTATCACTTGTCTTTAAGAATGTTTCTTGAAGACAAAAGGCAATAGGGTTGTGTTCATTTAAAATTAAGCTGATTTCATCATAATTTGGTTTCAAACCTCGACAAATCCATTGAATGATCTTATTAGTTTTACCCATCATTTAGCGCTAAGGCGATTTTTAATATTATTTTTGTTTTTGGCCTTAGATTTAGGAGAGGTCTTAGGAGACTCAAGCAGCGAAATCTCCACTGATGAATCCTCCTCTCTGGAAGAAGTCAGCTGAAGTGGCACCGCAACTAACCCTTCATGGGAGGATGGATGTGGCAGTGCAGCTGCTGGATCTGAAATGTCCATGAGTTGTTCAAATTTGTTATGCAGCTCAATAGGGCCGTTAGACACCTTTGGCTGCTCCTTGTGCTCCCTAGTTGGAGAAGCACCAGGCTTTCTGTGCTCCTTAGTTGGAGAATCACTAGGCTTTCTAACTTCCTTAGTTGGAGCAGCACTAGGCTTTCCAACCGAATAAGTAGACTTCACGACTGGGGAACTACTAGACTTCAAAGTCGTAGAAGAACCCGCTTTCCAATTCTGAGAAATCGACGTGCTCTTGACATTGCCAGAGCTTGCCGAATTTGTGTTTGATTTAAATGAAAAAGTTTGACTAGGTGAAAAGTTTAATTTTGGTTTGTTAAGTTGTATTTGTTGACTTTAGTTTGGATTTGATACTGAGGAAGTATTCTTTGTATTTTGAATTTCTGGCTGTGGTTCGTATTGCGTACCTGCATCCCTGCATTCTGTGTGTGTTGCTTTTGTTTTGAGAAAAGATGCGTAAGAGGTCGGACATGAAATTTTATATTTTTGTTCAATCAATTTTCGTGCTTCTGGAAAGGGAATGTTTTGTGTATATTTAACTGTTATGATTTCTTTTTCTTTTTTTAATTTTTCACATAATTTTGAATTTGCGTGATGTCCTAGACCGCAGTTGATACATTTGAGGGCGTTAGGACAATCTGGTTCGTTATGTTTGAATGCAGACTCGCCACATTTACCACAAAGTTCTTCTTTAGTACACCTGGATTTGTGGTGCCCAAAGGCTTGGCAACTGTAGCAACGTAACGGGTTTGGGATGTAGGCGTCAACATGTAATTGCAGATATGCCACCTTTATTGTTTTTGGTAAGACAGGTGTTGCAAATGTGAGTACGATAGTATTTGTATTAATAATTTTACAATTCCTCTTGATGGTTATTCGGCGAGCCGCAGTTACCAACTGTGGTGCAAGCTTGTGAATAATTTCGTCGTCTCAGAGAGAGGGGAAGGATACATAGGAATCCGGGAACCTGCCCTACTCTTATTATCGAATAGATTCCTATGGTTCTTTAACGTGCTCGGAAGATAGACCGATACACGGGACCGCCCGGTTTACGTCCCCATCCGACGGACGAGGCTAAGGGAAAGTGTCTTGCCCAAGAAGACACCGAAGGAACTCAGTGGCACCACGGAGGCTTGAACCCGGGGCCTCCGGTTACAAATCCGCCGCGTTACCGACTGCGCCACGCCAGCCCCTGGGTAGGGGTGGAAGGGGGCCTTGTGTTCATATGAGTATGGGAATGGGGTGGTATACAGTATATGCTCAGATACTGATTATAAATTATGCAGGGAATTTTCATCATAGATTAAAGAGTTAAGATTTTTTTTATTGATTTTTTTAAAATTTAAAACTGCTTTATTTATTTATAAAATTGAGAAAAATAAACTAAATGAGCTCTATATCTCCAACAGAAAATTACGCGGAAAATATAGTTACGCGCCACACTTAGCTATATTAAACTTTGCGGTTAAACAATCATGACTGCATTGCAATGTAAGCGTCATTTGTAGATACTGCGCAGATAATTCATAGGACACCTACTTGTAACTTTGGTCCTCTATAGCCTATTAAGACTTATGTAACTTAATGCGCTTTATTTATCTGAAACGGTTAATGTTCTATATCTTTAAACCATTTCTCGTTTTAAATTGGTAATTTAATAGCTTTTTATTTATTTTAAATATAATTAGTCCAAAGGCCTGATGTACCACAATAAAATTAAATAATTTAACCAGATACAGAATATTTTCATTTTGATAGGGCAACTTTTTAAGGTTGTCAGTTATTATTTAAAAGGTGCGCTCCCCGCCCTCCCCCAATCTCAAAATTATCCTGTATTCGCCCCTGGTAACTTATTACATAATATTATTAGCGAGCACGAACGCCTATCATGAATAAACACACAAAAACACATATTTTTAAAAGATCATCCGGTGGCATTTATCAGATTTTCTGACTTCACTTGATTTTAATTGGCAATATCCCGTTTTCCTCCCCGTGGGG